>SMGT01001942.1:4062-18377 GCA_004794575.1 Lanistes nyassanus | reverse complement strand
CGTGGAGGAATACAAGGCCTGGCGGGGTGCTCTTCCCAGACTGATGACGCTGACAGACATAAGGCGCCATCTGCTGGTGGTCACCGTGTACCCGCACGTGCTACTAGAGTTACGGGCCCTGGAGGCTGGCAGACACAGTTTCCTGTTAGACGACAGTTGTAAGGTCGTTCTCAAGGAGATGGATGAAGACGAGAAGATAACTGTGCTGCACGACTTCCTGTCTGACGTGGACATGACGCAGCAGGAGAAACACGAGCTTGTGGATGTTGTCTTGAAGAACGACATCAGCGGCGCTGCGTTCCCGTGGTGCTGTGCGCGACTTGTCAACAGGTTACGCAACTCGTCTGTTGAAGACCCAAGCATGTTTTTTAACACACCTGCCGAGTCGTACGTCCCACTGCTGCAACGCATGTTCGCGGACCCGACACACGGCGAGATGCTGGCGGCTTTGATGTGTCTGACGATGATGGGGCTGAGCGATTTCTTTAACAATCTGGAGAAGACGCAATCGGTCCTCAAGGAACTTGGTTTTCGAGATTTCTCGCCCGATTGTCTTGAGAAAAACGCCAGCTTCCTAAGGAATTTTATTTTGTCAGAAGACTACAGCACATTTTACTCTCGTGTTTTATACGACGCTGCTGGTCTGGCTTTAGGGAGCTCACATCGTCTGCCAGTTCTGCTAAAGATCTGTGACGTGGAGTTTCTAGCCAAACATGTCCGTGTGTGGGATAAGCCAGCAGATCGCCATACCTTCATCACCTTCAACCCTTTGAATAGAAAACATCTACTGGAGAGAATCATTACACATATAAAGAAAGGTGAGCTGGTAGTCATTTCACAGTACCTGTCCCTTCAGTGTGAGATATTTTTAAAAACACTGGAAGAGTACAGTTGCACTAGAACGGACGGGGTCCTGCCAATATTACAAGCTGTGGACACAGAACATGGCCTGCCTCTGTTGTACTGGTCTGTGTGGACCGGCTGTGACTGGCTAATAAACTGGTGTCTGGACTTAAGCACAAAGCACGGAGTAGTTCCACCTGGCCTCATACAGTCTGCCTTTGTCTGGGCTTTGGCACACAGAACTCAGTGTATCAAAACCAGCGTGAGTCTGCACTGCAAAATCTTGCAAACAGTACTCTACAATCTCCAGTCAGGATTGAATTCTACTGATTTCTCTATCTCTCTACCACATCCTGGTAAAGTATTTCCTTTTGCACAACAACCTACTACGGTTTATAATCAAATTACGTCGTGTACCGATTTTTCTTATTACTTGGGTGAATCCTCTCTGCCTGTACCGAAATCTGCTTTGATCATTGAAAAGACAGACCTAGCCTTTCACCTGAAGTTTCCCAACAAGAAGATATACCTGGCCCTAAGACTGTTGTCTGACATACAGGTGGACCAAGTAGACAGTCAAGGAAACACTTTGCTACACCTGTCTGCAGAGGCAGGTGAGCAGGATGTGATTGAAGTGGCCGTGGAAAGTGGAGCATCGCTCACCGCCAGGAATAAAGGGAACCTCACTCCGCCTCAGGTAGCACAGAGACGTACAGCCAGGTATTCCAGAGATGGAAAGGACATCCACAAAGCTTGTCATGATAACGACATTCTGACTGTCAAACTTCTTTTGTGTTGTGGTGTGGATGTAGACAAGACAGACAGCGAAACTCGCACTCCACTGCACGCAGCATGTCACGAGGACCACAAACCGTGTCTGTCCTTTCTCCTGGATCACGGAGCCGACACCAATCAGTCCAACGGAGGCGAATCGCCTCTGCACGTTGCCTGTGAGCGCGGACTGGTAGAAACTGTAGGATTACTGCTAGACTGTGGAGCTGATGTGGATATACAGAGTTGGTGTGGCGAGACAGCTCTGCACTTGGCCGCTCAGGGAGGGTATACAGAAATAGTACGTCTGTTGTTACGCCACGGAGCTGATGTCAATGCTGTGAGCAAGAGAGATGACTGGACACCTCTGCACTATGGCTGCAGGTACGGGAACAAAGATGTTGTAGCTCTGCTGCTTGACTGCAGAACTGATGTGAATATTACGAGTCGCGATGGCGAGACAGCTCTGCACTTGGCCGCTCAGCGAGGGTATACAGAAATAGTAGGTATGCTGCTAGGCCACGGAGCTGATGTCAATGCTGTGAGCAAGAAAGATGACTGGACACCTCTGCACTATACCTGCAGGTCCGGGAACAAAGATGTTGTCGCACTATTGCTTGACTGCAGCGCTGATGTGAACATTAAGAGCTGGTGTGGCGTGACAGCTCTGCACGTGGCTGCTCAAGGAGGGCATACAGAAATAGTAGATTTGTTGGCTGCCCGCAGACCTGACGTCACTCCTGTGACCAAGAGAGATCGCTGGACACCTCAACATCCGCAACTCGTTGTGAACGAGATCGAAGACCAATCAGAATGCAGTTTGATGTAGCAGCCCGTTCTGCCAGATATTGCAGAGGGTTTTTTACCAGACAGATTTTTGAATGCTTCACACCACCTGTAATAAAAATATTGGATTAACCAAAGTATCATTACCAGTGAATAGAAATATTGGATTGATGTTACTGAATACTGCCCGCATATATTATTTTCGGCCCAGGGGGAAACGAATATTAATTGTATGGCTTATCAAACGCTTAGTGCGTAATCAAATCGCCACTGTGCCGGCACATGGATGTGAGATAGTCAGACTAACAGATTAAATTGAATGCATTAGAACACTTCCACAAGGAATTTTCTGGATTTTACCACCAAGCAGATATTTGCAAGGTTGTAAGATTGAATTATGATGATTGCACAGACATAGAATGGGCACATGGTCTCTTCCTGGTTCAAAAGATGGTATTATAACATGACATTCTGCATTTTGTGCTGCAAAGCCACTCGTTTTGGTCTTTTGCAACGTGGCCTGGTACACTTTAATGAAGTACAGGTTGTAGTAGTTTGGATATATAATATTTCTTTGTAGGTTATTCTTATTTTTTTAGTGGTTGCGTGTGTAGCTGTCTCTGGGATCGAGCGCACAATATTAAATTAAGGCTCGTACCTGCAATTTCGTTTTGTTAGTTGTGCCATTTCATGCCATTTACACACAGGCATGCATTCATTTACCCAGTCTTTACCACACTTGCACGTACATCCACCCCCGTCCAGGTCACTGTGTCATTACAGCACCTTCAAAGATTGTTGCCTTGACCTTTCCCGCTGACTCTTGGTCTTCAATTTCTTTGGTCTTGGAGAACCCGAGTGGCGCCATCTGACGGACTTTTGTCTCGTTATCATATTGGGGAACCATGTTTCATCAACAGTAACTAGACATTCCAGAAAGGTATAGCAGCAGGTTGTTGAAAAGGACGCAAAATCAACCTGGAAATGTCCACTCATGGCGTTGCTTGTGGGCACCCCGGCCACTTGGCTTACAGCTTCTGCATATCCAGCTACTCGTGGATTATAAACCCAACATGTTCCCTGGATCTCTGCAGTGTCCCAACAATTGTTTCAGCCGACATTTGCCGATCTGTCATTGTCAGGTCATGGAAATGGTCAACAATGTCAGGAGTTGTTACCGTTCGAGACCTCCTAGAGCTTGCTGCACCTCCAGGCGTACAGTGAGCGTCATGTAGCCGACCACACAGACGGCCCGCCAGTCATACGACTGTGTCACCGAAGTCAGGGTCACTCAGGTCGCCAGCCACATAAGTGTGTCAGTTGCGTTCGTGAGGTGACCATCCTACTACAGTCTTCATGCTCCGGGTACATGTGTGTGTATTGTGGAGCGTAACGTGCAGTGACGGTAGATGTAGCATTTAACACGTGGACAATCAATTACTTAAGACAGTAACAAACAAACTGAACCAAGCTACACATGACACAGTCAACGTTTCGAGACATCGTCTTTCTGTTGGGACAACAAAACATACAGGACTAAGAAAAATCTATTTAACGTCGAGGCGTTGTACATATCTGTAGGGTCTGTGGTTGTACGCAGCCTGTCGAAGGATGAGATTGCTTCTCGTGCAGTCTGAGTACAACTCAGCTCAGTGAATGTTTTTAGCCTTTATTGAGTTTTACTCCCAAGAGGCAGTGATGTGTTCCAGTGAATTACGTGATAACAAGCAGGTGAACGAATAAATTAAGTGACAGTCAGTGAATAAAAATGTGTATTAGTGTGCTAGTGTGTCTGTACGGTTTGTGATATTTACGTGACATCAATGTTTGTGGCCGTTTGTATGTCTGTTTACCTTGGACATGACATCATGACGTCGTTGAGTTAACCAGTGAACACACTTTGGATGTTTTCAGCAAACACTACCTTTACAACTGTCAGCACCACTAGCGCCAGCATAACACCACCCTGTCTACAGTGGAGAGACGTGTTGGTGTTGTGTTGGTATGATGACGTCAGTGACGAGTCGGGAATGTTGACGGCGATGAGACAAGTTGGTGTTCCAGTGCGGGTGATGAAAGATGATGACACTGAGGACGTGGCCACAGCCCGTAGTGACGTGGGGTGGGTGGCGCGTGGAGATGGTGTTCGTGGTCTGGAGAGAAAAGTCGTCGTCTGTCTGGCGCCTGATGTTGATGTCTTCAAAACCCGACTTCACCACGTCTCTGTGTACATCACAACTTGTTTTGTGCTGCCGGAAGCCACTCAGACATAAACCTGACTCGCACACCTGTCACCTGTAGTATTTTGTATGTCCTTTACACTAACACCTGTCCTTTTTATTTGTTGTCTTCTTCTTTTAGTCCGTCACGGCGTCATCTCGTCATGACGTCACACACATGACGTAGATAAACAGTTGGTCTGTGTCGCCTGATGACGTCCTGCTCACTCAGTGACTGAGAATCTCATGGCACTGAGCTAAACTCTACAGTGAGTGATGCTGGTTATTTATATCAGTGTTACATTTAATCTCAATGTTTTCTGTGAGCACTTGAAAATAAAAATAGTCCTTTGCTCAAATGTCAGTCGCTATTATGAAAAGTTATTATTCAATGTACATAGATGCATTTTTGAGAGAGCGAGAGAGTGTGTGTGGGTGTGGGTGGGTGTGTGGGTGTGTGTGTGGGTGTGTGGGTGTGTGTGTGGGGTGTGGGTGGGTGTGGGGTGTGTGTGGGTGTGTGTGTGTGTGTGTGTTGGGGTGTGTGTGTGTGTATCTCTGTGTGTGAGAGAGAGAGAGAGAGAGAGAAACGTGCTACTAACCCTTTTGATTGATAATCATATTAGTGGAAAAATTCAGAAACAGTTTCATAATAGTTTCAAATGTCCCTTGCATATAATAAAGTGTCGTAGTCTTACACTCGCTGTCTTATTCTGTCGTATAAAATGGACGGTAACTTGAGGGTTCGTTCCCATTAGAGTCAGAACATCAAATGTTTTGCTAGAAACTGATTGTGATTTGAAGAAGGTGAACACTTCCTAACAATATCATAAGGGTTATTTGTAGTTTCAGCCTTGTTATTAGGGTGAGCATCTAGGATATGATTTTGTATCTAGATGTTCACCCTAATATGATTTGTAACGAAATTGAGATCTGGCGTGTAAAAGTAGCCTTGTTCACTCAGTTTAAACTGGAGGGTAGTTCACTTAGTTCAGGGAAGTAAATTTCGTGCTCTCCCAGAGAACAACACGTACTGGGGAGGGAAGGAGTCAACCCACCTCCCAGGTCCAAGAGTCAGGGACAGCAGATGACAGCTTGATGTCAGCCAAGTACGAATGCATTAGTAATGTCCGGTCGCTGGCCTTGGAAACTCGTGATGCTGTTTACAAGAATAGACCATGTGATGTAGAGGGCATTGGAGTAGGAAGAAATAAAAAGGGGGACTTGAGAGAGGATGGAGATTGGAATTCAGATCAGACAACAATTAGAGAGAGAAAGATACAGACGGAAGAAGCTTGCTCGGGCTTACGTCCAGCCCATAGGGCTATGCTTGCTTGGCCATGGGACATAGAAAGTTTTGACAACAGAAGGCCCAAGGCAGGAGTTAGCAGGTAGAAGACTGAGGGGCACAGTGGAGGATGAGCCACAGAGCTGCCTTCCACATGCGCCTCCGCTGCAGCTGTACAACGGAGCTTTACTCTGGAAGAAGCCACTGCCTTTAGCGGCCAGGAAAAGTTAGAGAATAGAGAAGGCCAGGCTTTCGTCTGTGTCACTAATAGGGTAGACAGTAGAGATAGAGAGGAGGTCCAATAATAGCCACTAGACTATGGAATAGGAAGCAGGGTTAAGCCGGCCACCACCTGCAACGGTTTATGCTTAACAAATAAGGTTTGGGACGCGCACGTAGTTTGGCGTCTTCACGACTGGATGAGTCTGGGCGAAGTGGTACATATTACAAACCAGCATGGAACACTAACCCTCACTGCAGCAATATCTCTTTGATAATCGGATGAATCATCGAAATCATGTCAAAACTCAGTCACCGAAATACGTATCTAGATAGCGACACAATGTGAAATTAAATGAGACGTCAATGTCTGGTAACAATGTCTGGTTGAGCGAAAGGGTCGATGTTCAAAACATGTTAATCTCGTATCCAAAAGGTTCGGGTTTAATTATAGTCCGTAGTCTGCGTGCCACTGTGGGTTGGCCCGACATCCCACAGTTCATATCACAGTGGTTCAAACGTCCCCAGCTAGGCGGCGCCATCAGTTAAGTCTTCCAGCCGTCCAGCCATCATTTCTTTTTCTTTCGTAGTAAGTGTGATATAATCATCTTACACCGTCCTCACTTGAACACACGCACTGGCAGAAGCACTGGCCACCACTGAACCACCGTGGACCCAGTGTTATGTGACTGGTTTTCCTTATGCGCGGGATGGGGGATGCTTTAACAAACGGAAACACTTCAGTATTAAATTTAAAGATTAGCAGCAAATAAAATAATTTGATGAAATGCAGCCATCGATCTCAAGTGAATACTAGTATACATATTTCGTGTGTGTTTAAAGACTGGGAACAAGATGGACAAATTATATATATATATATATCGATCAGATTTTACAGACAATAGCAAATAGGCAGACTTACGTTTAAGAACTCTAGATCAGTCTCTCAACGAGAAACACTCAGTAAATACATGTACATCGTTGAGAAACTTGCGAAGGAAGCAAATAAACACGACGTGCGCATGCGCACTGTTGGCTCCCCGATAGTTGGATTGGCTGGCAACGCAGGATTAGCGGATAAATATTACAAAAAGAATATTTCTAATCGGAGAAAGGATTAAGAAATAGAAATTAAAATGGATATCATTATTGTTTCATATATATTTCCATGTCTGAGAGGGGCCGATTGACCTGCATCACGCGCCGTAAAGAAGCTGTCGGTTTTGCCCAAAGGTAACTGTTAATATTTGTGTTTGTGTATATAAAACGTGGATTATAAAACTGAGAAGTATGGTTAAACTCAAGGAAAGTAATTTAGGGACGATGTTGTCACGGAGATATGACTATCCAGTCCACGCGCCTAGAGCGAGTACAGATAAAAGTTTCGCAACGATCCCCTGTAACGACATCCATGGAAAGAAAAATAGGACGTGCACCTGATTCAACCTCCTTTTGTGTTCATTTCGTGTGCGATAGCAGAGCCGCGCAATGGGTGTGAAGCATGTTTCTACCTCTGTCTACCTGTTTACCTTATTGAGCAAAGTGATTCGAGATAGGTGGATGTTTTGCCAGTATCGCTTTTTAATCGTCACACTGACTGATAACTGATGCGCCGCATCTAAAAGTAGCTTCTACAAACCGCTGCGTATTGTCAAAGCAAGTTTCTTTTTGTCACATCCGACATGGCGTTCCCTGTCGATAGCTGCTGTACCGTAAAGAAACTGTCGGTTTTGCCCACAGGTAACTGTAAATATTTGTGTACGTGTATATAAAAGATGGATTATAAAACTGAGAAGTATGGCTAAACTCAAGGAAAGTAATTTAGGGACGATGTTGTCGCAGAGATGTGACTGTCCAGTACCACAGTACAGTACCTTGGTTAACCCCGCCCCCTACTCAGTGCTTGGGGACTGTATTCACCTGCGAGTTTTCCACGGTAGATAGAGTAAATAGATCGTATAGCCTCACATAAGCGTCGATTAAATGTGAGTGAACGAGGGCTTATGTCGCTATCGTGGGGCAATCTGTTTGAGAATTTTATTCCGTCCCAAAACGTACAGGGGGGTGATTGGACGGAGACTGATCTGTACAGTGGTGTTGACAGTGGTGGCTGAATGTAGTTTTGTGTGGGTCATGACATCAGTTAAAGACTGAGTTGTCTGCGTGACCCTGTTCGTCACATTCCTGTGTGGATCGAAGTACACGGGGGAAGACTGTGGTGTCTTTGAGCCTTTACTTCCTTGAGGAGACATTTTTATTTTTCTCGCTCCTGACGACAGCGGTTGAGAAAACCTTTTCGACTACACGGAGTTTTTTTTTCGGTTGTTGTTCAAAAGTATATTAAAGTGAAATATGTAAGTAAACTTTGCAAGGCGAATATTAATTCCCGGCGTAGGGATTTATTTGTGTGATTTCTAGACCTCTCGGCCAGCGAACCTGGCGACATCTGGAGCATAAACGTGGACGAAAGCTGGACCACGCTAACCGGGAACGTGTTTTCGTATTCCCCTTCTGTAAAAAAAATATATTTCAGACCGCCTGTGTAAGGCAGTAAGCACAAACACTTGTAACCTCTTATGTTCCGTAAGGGGAGGTGCTGTTGTTCACTCCCCTACCCTCTCGCTGGCTTTTCTTCCTTTCCTTTATCATCTTCCACTACATTCTTTTTATTATCAAGCTGTACGTCAGCAGTTCTTTGATCCCTTCCCCCATCTCCCTCCTTCCCCTTTTAGTCTGTACCTTTATTGTACCCCTCCTTTTCTCTTTCACGACATTATCACTAAGCATGTCATTATGTGCAAAGCCGTGCTTTCCTGTCTGTATAATTTTGTATATGTTAATATGTATATGTATATGTGTATATGTATATGTATATGTGTATATGTATATGAATGTGTATGTGTATATTTATATTGTGTGTATATGTATGTTTATATGTATATGTGTGTGCATAGTTATATGTGTATATGTTATGTATGTGCATATTTATATGTATGTGTATATGTATAAGTATATGTACATGTATATGT
Organism: Lanistes nyassanus; assembly: GCA_004794575.1. NCBI lineage: Eukaryota > Metazoa > Mollusca > Gastropoda > Architaenioglossa > Ampullariidae > Lanistes > Lanistes nyassanus. The sequence goes on along the minus strand of SMGT01001942.1, from coordinate 9,225 downwards.
ATGATTGCCTGTACCACTATGTGTATCCAACAGGACTGAAAATGGCGAGTACTTAGCCGCCAGTGTGAGGAAAAGAAAATGGGGAGTAATATTAATATCTCACTCGCTAGATGCGATTTCTAAACAAGGAAAAGTTTGCTTCAAGACTTTCGGTTTTCTTACCCAGGGGTAGGGTGGAAAAAATGTCCGCGTTCATTGGTGTGTAACGTTCGGGTGATATACAAAATGACACGTATGTAATGTTAAGATAGACATTTTATGGTATTATGCAACGAAGTCATCATGCCTCTGATGTTATTTATGTCGGTTTCTTGCTGTCAAAGTTTCATTGAAATAATATCCTGACTTTGTTTACCTGTACCGTGTACTCTACGTGTCCCTGTGCGAATGAAAATGTTGATTTTGTCTTTTAAAGGTATACGCAAATATCCGCGTTGCTTTCACTAGTGGCTGCAAATAAGTTTGTTTCCATTCATACCTTATCATAGTTTGCGTTGACTATTTCTGGTTGAAAATAATCTCCTACGATCACTTATGATCTCAGGGCGCAGTGAGCTGCAGTCAGCAGTCGACTCCTTGAAATGTCACGGACGAGTGGTCATCGTGGGGGGTCCGAGGTCAGGAAAGACTTTTCTTGGTCACGCTCTCCTGGATCACTTCCGCCCGCACTTCACAACACACTTTGTCAGTGACACGCGCAGTTTGTTGCAACACCTACACGACGACAGACCGCGGATCTCGTTGATGGACGGAACTCTGGGTGAGGTTCGTGTTGACGTGGAGGAATACAAGGCCTGGCGGGATGCTCTTCCCAGACTGATGACGCTGACAGACGTAAGGCTCCATCTGCTGGTGGTCACCGTGTACCCACACGTGCTACTAGAGTTACGGGCCCTGGAGGCTGGCAGACACAGTTTCCTGTTAGACGACAGTTGTAAGGTAATCCTCAAGGAGATGGATGAAGACGAGAAGATAACGGTGCTGAAAGACTTCCTGTCTGACGTCACCATGACGCAGCACGAGAAACACGAGCTTGTGGATGTTGTCTTGAAGAACGACATCAGCGGCCCTGCATTCCCGTGGTGCTGTGGGCGACTTGTAAACAGGCTACGCAACTCGTCTGTTGAAGACCCAAGCGTGTTTTTTAACACACCTGCCGAGTCGTATGTCCCACTGCTGCACCGCATGTTCGCGGACCCGACACACGGCGAGATGCTGGCGGCTTTGATGTGTCTGACGATGATGGGGCTGAGCAATTTCTTTAACATTCAGGAGAAGACGCAAACGGTCCTCAAGGAACTTTGTTTTCAAGATTTCTCCGCCGATTGTCTTGAGAAAAACGCCAGTTTTCTCAGGAATTTTATTTTGTCAGAAGACTACATCACATTTTACTCTCGTGTTTTATACGACGCTGTTGGTCTGGCTTTAGGGAGCTCACATCGTCTGCCAGTTCTGCTAAAGATCTGTGACGTGGAGTTTCTAGCCAAGCATGTCCGTGTGTGGGATAAACCAGCGGATCGCCAGACCTTCATCACCTTGAACTCTTTGAATAGAAAACATCTATTGGAGAGAATCATTACAGATGTTAAGAAAGGTGAGCTGATAGTCATTTCACAGTACCTGTCCCTTCAGAGTGAGATATTTTTGGAAACACTGGAAGAGTACAGTTGCACTAGAACGGACGAGGTCCAACCAATATTACAAGCTGTGGACACGGAACATGGCCTGCCTCTGTTGTACTGGTCTGTGTGGACCGGCTGTGACTGGCTAATAAACTGGTGTCTGGACTTAAGCACAAAGCACGGAGTAGTTCAGCCTGGCCTCATACAGTCTGCTTTTGTCTGGGCTTTGGCACACAGAACTCAGCGTATCAAAACCAGCGTGAGTCTGCACTGCAAAATCTTGCAGTCAGTGCTTGACGATCTCCAGTCAGGATTGAATTCTACTGAGTTCTCGCTGCCACGTCCTTGTAAAGTATTTCCTTTTGCACAACAACCTATTACTGTTTATAGTCAAATTGCGTCGTGTACCAATTTTTGTTACCTAGGTGATCCCTCTCTGTCCTTACCGACATCTGCTTTTATCATTGAGAAAACAAACGTAGCCGTTCACCTAAAGTTTCCCAACAAGAAAATATACCTGGCCCTAAGACTGCTGTCAGACACTCAGGTGGACCAAATGGACAGTGAAGGAAACACGTTGCTGCACCTGGCTGCAGAAGCAGGTGAGCAGGATGTGATAGAAGTGGCCGTGAGAAGTGGAGCATCGCTCACATTTAAAAATAACATCGACCTCACGCCGCCTCAGGTAGCACAGAGACGTACAGCAGGTGGGAACGTAAACAGGTGTTCCAGAAAAGGAAAGGGCATCCACGAAGCTTGTAAGGATGGCGACATTCTGACTGTCAAAGTGCTTCTCTGTTGCGGAGTGAGCGTGAAGAAAAGAGACAGCAAACGTCAAACTCCACTGCACGCAGCTTGTCTGGGAGGTCACACTGACCTTGTACGTTTTCTCATAGAGGTTGGAGCGGACGTTAACGCTGTGACCAAAGAGGGAGTCACTGCAAGCCACGTGGTCTGTGATGCAGATCGCGATGACATTTTGAGTGTCCTCGTCCAGTACAACGATGACGTTAACGTTACTGACACAGGAGGCGCTACGCCGCTTCATCGAGCTTGCTGGAAAGGAAGTAAGCGATGTGTGTCTCTTTTGCTAGAAAGTGGAGCTGACGTCTGTGCTAGGTCAACCAATGGCTATACACCTTTGCACAATGCCTCCTCTGCAGGCAATACAGACATTGTAGCTCTGTTACTAGATCGTGGTTCTGACGTCAGTGTTAAGACAAACAAGGGCTATACACCTCTGCACATTGCGTCCTCCCAAGGCAAGACAGACACTGTAGCTCTGTTGCTAGACCATGGAGCTGACGTCAATGCTAAGTCAACATTTTCCTGCACACCTCTTCACATTGCCGCCATCGGAGGCAATACAGACACTGTAGCTCTGTTGCTGGACCATGGGGCTGACGTCAATGCGAAGTCAAAATCTTCCAGTACACCTCTTCACAATGCCGCTTTTAAAGGCAAGACAGACACTGCAGCTCTGTTGCTAGATCATGGAGCTGACGTCAATGCTAAGTCAAATGACAGTGATACTCCTCTGCACTACGCCTGCACCAAAGGTAATACAGATACTGTAGCTCTGTTGCTAGATCATGGAGCTGACGTCAATGCTAAGTCAAATGACAGTGATACTCCTCTGCACTACGCCTGCACCAAAGGTAATACAGATACTGTAGCTCTGTTGCTAGACCATGGAGCTGATGTCAATGCTAAGTCAAACGACAGTGATACTCCTCTGCACTGCGCCTGCGCCGCAGGTAAGACAGACACTATAGCTCTGTTGCTAAATCGTGGAGCTGACGTCAATGCTAAGTCAAAATTTCCTTGTACACCTCTTCACAATGCCGCCATCGGAGGCAAGACAGACACTGTAGCTCTGTTGCTGGACCATGGGGCTGACGCCAATGCGAAGTCAAAATATTTCTTTACACCTTTACACATTGCCGCCATCGAAGGCAAGATAGATACTGTAGCTCTGTTACTAAGCCATGGAGCTGACGCCAATGCTAAGTTAAACGACAGTAATACTCCTCTGCACTGCGCCTGCACCGCAGGTAAGACAGACACTGTAGCTCTGTTGCTAGATCATGAAGCTGATGTCAATGCGAAGTCAAAATCTTCCAGTACACCTCTTCACAAGGCCGCTTCCAAAGGCAAGACAGACACTGCAGCTCTGTTGCTAAATCGTGGAGCTGACGTCAATGCCAAGTCAAAAGACGGCTCTACACCAATACATGATGCCTCTTCCAAAGGCAATACAGACACTGTAGCTCTGTTGCTAGACCATGGAGCTGACGTCAATGCCAAGTCAAACGACGGTGATACTCCTTTGCACTGCGCCTGCGCCGAAGGCAAAACAGACACTGTAGCTCTGTTGCTAAATCGTGGAGCTGACGTCAATGCCAAGTCAAAATCTTCCAGTACACCTCTTCACAAGGCCGCTTCCAAAGGCAAGACAGACAATGCAGCTCTGTTGCTAAATCGTGGAGCTGACGTCAATGCTAAGTCAAACGACAGTGATACTCCTCTGCACTGCGCCTGCGCCGCAGGTAAGACAGACACTATAGCTCTGTTGCTAGACCATGGAGCTGATGTCAATGCGAAGTCAAACGACAATGATACTCCTCTGCACTGCGCCTGCGCCGCAGGTAAGACAGACACTATAACTCTGTTGCTGGACCATGGAGCTGACGTCAATGCGAAGTCAAAATCTTTCTGTACACCTTTACACAATGCCGTCCTCGAAGGCAAGACAGACAGTGTAGCTCTGTTGCTAAATCGTGGAGCTGACGTCAATGCTAAGTCAATATTTTCCTGTACACCTCTTCATAATGCCGCCATCGGAGGCAATACAGACACTGTAGCTCTGTTGTTAAGCCATGGAGCTGACGTCAATGCTAAGTCAAACGACAATGATACTCCTCTGCACTACGCATGCGCCGCAGGTAAGACAGACACTATAGCTCTGTTGCTGGACCATGGAGCTGACGTCAATGCGAAGTCAAAATCTTTCTGTACACCTTTACACAATGCCGCCCTCGAAGGCAAGACAGACAATGTAGCTCTGTTACTAAATCGTGGAGCTGACGTCAGTGCTAAGTCAATATTTTCGTGTACACCTCTTCACAATGCCGGCATCGGAGGCAATACAGACACTGTAGCTCTGTTGCTGGACCATGGGGCTGACGTCAATGCGAAGTCAAAATCTTCCAGTACACCTCTTCACAATGCCGCTTTTAAAGGCAAGACAGACACTGCAGCTCTGTTGCTAAATCGTGGAGCTGATGTCAATGCTAAGTCAGACGACAGTGATACTCCTCTGCACTACGCCTGCACCAAAGGTAATACAGACACTGTAGCTCTGTTGCTAGACCATGGAGCTGATGTCAATGCTAAGTCAAATGACGGTGATACTCCTTTGCACTGCGCCTGCGCCGAAGGTAAGACAGACACTGTAGCTCTGTTGCTAGACCATGGAGCTGATGTCAATGCTAAGTCAAATGACGGTGATACTCCTTTGCACTGCGCCTGCGCCGAAGGT
>SMGT01001940.1:0-18448 GCA_004794575.1 Lanistes nyassanus | reverse complement strand
TACGAGAAAGGGACGGTATTGAACAACACACGGCTGATGGGACTGACCGGCTACCTGACAGACGTGCGGTGTGAAGACTCCCGGATGTACTATTGCTCTTATCATTACACCTTACCCAGCGGACACATTGAGGCACGTGTAGAGAACATCACGTTCACATTTGAAGGTAAGGATTTATACGATATTGCAATGACTCTTGCTATAGTCTCTATTTGAAAACCTATAGGCTATTTGCCTATCTCGAAATGTTGTGTACTCAGATATCCTACAATGTTCCGTTGGTCGTTCTTGAGAGATGCACACATCTGACCGATAAACATGTTAGGCAGTGTGCCATTCCGAACTTTATTGTTGTTACTATGAGTGACTGGCTGCCAGCTTTTGCTGTTAGTGTGAGAATGCGTATGTCCGCATGCATGCTTGTTTGCACCATTGTTAATGCGCGTGCGGGTGCAGGACCACTCAGCGTGTCGATAGCAAAACCACTAAAGACTCAACACTGTGCTGGGGAGACGATTGAACTCAAGTGTCGTGCTTCTCTCGGCCGACAGAACAACACCATCGTTTGGGAGAGTAAGGCGCCAGGAGAAGAGTTTTCTTCTGACCACAGCAATAAAACAAATCACAGCGTAAGATTGTGCTGGCTTTTAATTTTAAACTGGTTTTACATAATCAGTTTGAAATATTGAAATTTGAATATTAACGGTTTAAATATTGCAGTTGTACCCACTTCAAATACTTTACCAGGGCTACAAACGACCAGCAGTAAAGGGAGGTAATGCTAGGACAAGTGGATGGAAGGACAGAGCGTGGCTGACAGTGAAGCTTAGGAGGTAGAAAACCTGACAACATGTGGCAGTTAGTTGTTACGTTCTAATAATAGATTCACGTAAGATTCTGTACATTACGAATATCATGTACACTTGTGCCTGTGTGCGCCTGTGAATGTATTGTATAGTTTGCGCGGAGGGAAGATATCTGTGTTCGCAAGCCAATCGCACGCAGCTGTTCAAATGGCTGCAGGTTCCCATGGACACCAAGAACTGCAACTACTACGCGGAGTCCACGCTGTCACGTGTCCTGACGCCTTCCGACAACGGGAGAGTGTGGCGCTGTCGTCTGACTGACGGTGACGTAACGGACGACGTCATCATCGCTGTGGACCAAACCAAAGGTTTGCCTTCATTTTACAGCTTTCACTATTTCTTTAAGTTTGTTGTCAAACCTGAGATGTATTGTACATAGTTCGTTGTATTCATTATAACATGGCCATTTCACCTCTGTCTCTTTCTACCAAGTAGGATAAAACGTACTGAAATCTATTCTAAATTATCTTTTCCTGACGGGTTCTTTCCCCGCCTGATTACAGAAAGCTTTTTTTAAATGTGACTTTCTATCCTTATAACATGTGTTTTATGGAACAGATACGTTTATGTGCTAGAATAAATATTTTTAAAATTGGAAGTTCCAGAAGCCCAAGGTTTGCCTTCATTTTAAAGCTTTCACTATTTCTTTAAGTTTGTTGTCAAACCTGAGATGCATTGTACATAGTTCTTAGGGTTCATTATAACGCAGCCATTTCTCCTTTTTCTGTTTCTTCTGAGTTGCATAAAACGTAATCAAATGAAATAAAAGAGCTCCCGCATTCCCTTGTTCTCACTGATGTCCAGTCGCACATTAAAATCGTGCGAAATAGGAACGAGGGTTTTTTTCTCTCTCTTTTAAAATTTATCTTAAAATCTTCATTGTTTACAGCTTTCGCTATTAATGTAAGTTGATTGTCAAGCCTGAGATGTATTGTGCATAGTTCGGTGTATTTATTATAATATTATTATAAAATTATTATTATATGGCCATTTCACCTCTGTCTGTTTCTACCAAGTAGGATGACACCTACTGAAGTTTCAGTTGTTTAGGGAACGACAACATGTCTTACTTGCTCCAAGTTCTACACCTCTATTCTAACTTTTCTTTTCCTGACGGGTTCTTTCGCCGCCTGATTACAGTTTTTTTTAAATGTTATGTCTTATTGACTTTCAATCCTCATAACGTGTGTTTTTATTGAACAGATACGTTTAATTGCTGGAGTAAATATTTCGAAAATTGGAAGTTCCAGAAGCCCAAGGTGAAAACAGTGCCGACCTGGGACTGACAACCGTGCAAGCTCGTCCAGGATGTCGTGGCGAATTTACGGGATTTCCAATCACCGATTCACGTTTTACAACTCACAAAGGTCAGCCTTCCTCTGTTATTTTTCCCATAAAAGTTTGCTTGATTAATGTTTCTATAATCCTTTTCCTTATAAATTTGTTAAAGACTCGAGAAATCCTACGACCAGTGCATGTTGACGTAACTTAGCGGTAATGGAGGCTTACTACAGACACATCGTGGGTTAGAACCCGTGTCCAGCTCACGTTTACCTTCTCTGCATGTGCACCTCTTCAGAGGACTGGCCAGACAGGATTTTCTCAAAGATCTCCAGTTTTCTCCCATGTCTTCTTCCTCTTCTACTAGTCGTTATTAGATAACCTTCGATGGTTGCTGACTTGACCTTCAGCACCCAGAAATCCTTACAGTGTCTAAGAAAGTAAGAATGCACGAGGGACGTGAAAAGGCAGTCAGGGGGTGCGTTTAGCAAAGCTGTGGGTCGTTAGTGACTTGCATATTGCAGTCCGACGTTTATGTCAAGATTCATACCGCACACGTTTCAATTGATTTGCCTTAGTTTGGCGAGAAGAACCAAATACCTTCCTGACTGAAGCAACCTTTGCCCTCATCATCCTGGCCTTGCTGACTGGGGTCGTCGTTATCATCAGAAGGAACTGTACAGGCAAATGTAAAAATTTCAAACTTCGGTAAGTAACCAGATTTTAACAGAGAGAGAGAGACGGGAGGGAGGAAAAGAAACCTCCCATCTCCCCCGCCCCCCAAAATGGTGAAGGATATGGTTGAGTCAGAAGCCACGTCACTGAACCAATTCTTTTTTAAATTCATTTTTCTATACACTAAAAAAACAATTTACTTTAGTTTATTGATTTATATCTTTGTGTGAAGTTATTCTGAATGTGTGTACATTTAGTCTAACTGTTTCAACTGCCAGACTTTGGCAAACTGTTATCTACTTGGTCCAAGGCAAGAGTCATGAGAGTTAGACTACGTTGAGAAACTCCGTGAGAAACTCAAAAGTAGTGTTTGATGTAAAATTTAATTCATTTGAAACGACAGAAACTTTCAATAATTTTCTCACACATCAGGAATGATGAATCGACGGTGTTTCTAGTATCCTGCACAGCACATGAAAGCCATAACGAAGAACTGGCACCAGGTAAAAATTCTGTGTTTCTTCTAGCGAGAGAAAACGCCAGTTGTTTTGTTAGGTTAATTGCATTCTGTGACGTCAAACAGAGGATAATGCCATCGTTTCATTTAATGTATCATCTGATTCTCATTTATGGCGACATTTGTGAACCTCGTCCTGTTCCGTGTACTGTATGCCTACTGAAAATTAAGCTAGGACAATCCAGGAATTTACTGAGGTGGAAAAGATGGCGTCTTGAAGCTGAACATTTTCTTCTGTGTGCAAGTACTTGTGCAGTCTGAACTGTAGGGTTAGCTAGGGTGACCTTATCCCCCGAAGACACAAAAATGAATTTGAGGATCGGGTCTACAAAGATTACAGCTCTCAGTTAGAATGTCTGCAGCTGTCACTCAGAATGCAAATCATTTCTGCAGCAAGGTCTGAACCTCTCATCCTTCCTCCGCTCGGCGATGTGGATGAAGACGATGGCTACGCCGGATTTTCCGACGACCAGTTGAATCTTGCCACTGTGACCTCCGACCTTCAGGATAGCCAAGACGCCATCCTGGGTCAGGCCAGCGCCGTGTCGCCGCCTCTCTTCGATCCAGACTACAGTCAACTCGACGGTAACACCGAGGACTACAGCAGGATTGGTCGTCATGGTAACAGTCACAAGGTCGTCAACTGGGCGTCACCTGCTGAGCTGAGCTACCACCGTCTCTGCCCTACTGGTCACGTGCTTGAAACACCTGTCTGTGACTAGATGAATACAGTGTCCGACTCGAATAAAAACTACTGACCACAAGACTTCTAAATAACCCAACAGCATACGGTCTAAGAATCCTGGGCCGGCTTGCATGACCGTTCATATTTCTATTCATACGTAAAAGGTGGACGTAAAAATACACAGGGCGAACGGGCCTTAGGATCGAGAGTGCAGCAAGCCAGCCAGCCAGCAAAGAAACGAAAACATGTCTCACAAGATACAGACACTGTCCAAAGAAATCTCCAATATTGACTAATCTTGACAGCAGTGTGTACTTTGCAATGTCCATATGATGGATACACTATTTTAATTTCTGTAATTTGCGTATCTTCATGTACACGTACCTTATCGTATCGCTGATTTGCCTACTGCAAACTCTCTATATTCATCCATCCATATATCGCACATACATGCAGACGCGGACACACACACACACACACATGCCCCCCCCAACACACACATGGGGATACACAAACACACACACACTACAGAGAGAGAGAAAGACAAAAGAGTACATAAAGACAAAATGACTGGTATACATTCACATAAAAAAGACAGACGCAAGAACACACAGATATGAACAAGCATATGTGCACACTCAGCCATCCCAACTGAAAAACAGGAAAGCTGTTTTGTGTAACAGTAAATGAATTATGTCCATCCTGAGATGCCAAGCCCGACACAATTTTTTCCTAACTCCTAACCCATCCGTTATTCGTCCTGTGTCAACCAGTTGCACCCGGCCTGTCCTGTCTGTTACTAGTCCTATATATTGTCAAGTCCTACACCAATATTTTATTTGTTACTTCTTCTATACACTCCAGTGCTAACCCATCCTCTTATTTGTCCTGTTCCTCTGCCTTCCCTGTCCTAACACTTCCTATCTTGTCCTAACCTTCTTAAGACTTGCACCTTAACATTTTTGAACTCGAGCTTAACTATTGAAAGTTAACCTCATACGGTCTTTTTTCTGACAACACTTTGCGTGCTGGAGCCAAAATATATGCTGGTCAATGATGTACATAATTTACCGATGCTGCTTTTTTATGAAAAACTTTCTTAGGCCATTAGCAATCCACGTATTTATTCTTTTACCTTTAAAACTATAGCACTGTACGTGGCACAATACGAAACGGATTTGAACTTTACAAAAACTTTTTAAAAAATGCTGAACACAGGATTAAACATAAAGATGTAATTCACATTGTGACGAACTAATTTTACGGATATTTGAAGGTAAATTTCCTAATGATATGTGTTGTAAAAAGTTTTTGCTCCCCAACAATATCGTGTTTGCTGAATTTAAATCCGACATGATGTTCAAAAGAAATTTTGGTTCCCGAGTACTATTAATATAAATATTTGTTTTAATACTGTGGTACGGTAAAATAATTGTGCTCTACGTTCGATGCTAAATAGCTGTTAGCCTATAACGGATGAGCTAAATTATAAGTCAATAACCGCTAAATTTCAAGCAAACAGGTCAGTAGAACATCGAACATACGATAGAAATACAGGACTACGCGCACTGACAAATGATTTTCGCCTCTTTGTCGTGCGGATGTTCGTGTAACCAGTCTGTATGTACAGACGTGAGAGAGTTCGTGTCTGCTCGATCGAAGATTACTCGGTGAGCACGTGCCGATGTGCGCACTAGGGACCTTCCCTGACTGGGACTAGTTTCCCGAACTGCGTGTGTATACACATTGACAGGTTTGGCGACGTATGTAGGACGTACGTTCGTCCGGTTGAGACAGGTCCTTAAGACTGTGCAGAGTGAGTTTTTAAGCGAGTGCTTACTCCACGTGTGTCACCTAAGCAGTTCTGTGGCGAATGTGTTACCTGCACACCTGTGTCTGTTTTTTCCAGCTCCCTCAGTAAACCTGCGTCATTTTTGTTTTCCCTGTGCATTGGGAAGTTCACAGCAAAGCTGCCCCTGTATTTCATCTCCCGGTAATACGAACAGCCTTTTCGAAAGGCATTCTGTCTGAATGTTCGTAGCTGGTCTTCTGTTTATAAAAAGAGCTCTCGTGTGAAAGGGAAATAGAAAACTGCTAAGTAATCCCTGGAGACGGATTATTTGTGTGGGCGTTTTATCTTCTTCCTACACTTACCCCGACGATGAGTTCATGTGAATGCTGGATGTACATGAAACGGAACCTGTTCAACGACAGCTGGGCGTGGGAATTAAAACCTATGAAAAATACCTATACTCTCATGGTAAAATCAGCATAATCCCATCAGATTGGCACATTCTAATAAATATCCTTATATTAACAGCATGTTTTATCATCATCATCATCATCATCATCATCAACAACAACTACGGGTAATTTGTAAGGCGCCATACCCCACCCCGCAGGGGGAAAGCTCACAACGCCTGGCAGAATAAATGCACGCACGCACGCACGCACGCACTACAATAACCAGTGATGAGCAGACGAGCTGAGATACTGCATATACAGGTGTGATTCGAGGGCGCGTTTGAAGGATTGGACTGTGTTGGCATGTCTCAGATGGTAGGGAAGTGGGTTCCATAGGTTTGCAGCATGGAAGGAAAAAGCGCGTTCGCCATGTCTTTGTCCGTATGCGGGGCACATCCAGTAGGTGGCCATCACAGGCTGAACGGAGTTGTCTGGATGGAGAGTAAACTGAGAGCAGATCGGAGAAGTTCGTTGGAGCCAGAGAGAAAGTTGTAGCACAGGGTTGAAGTTTTATAGCTGTGCCTGAATGAGGAGCCAGTGAAGTCTGTAGAAGAGGAGTGACATTAACTTGTAAACGAGCTTTGAGAACGTCTGACAGCGGAGTTTTGAACCTTCTGCAGTTTCTGAATGAAGCCAGCAACCAAGGGGCTGCAGCAATCTATTCTGGACTAGACGAAGGCCCAGACAAGAACGTGTTTAGAGAGATGTGTGCGGATCAGAGTAATCCGATGCAGTTCGAAGTAGGCGGCCCTACAGGTACTGGACTGTAACGAAATTGAGACCTGGCGTGTAAAACTAGCCTTGTTCACTCAGTTTAAGCCGGAGGGTAGTTCACTTAGTTCAGGGGAATAAATTTCGTGCTCTCCCAGAGAACAAATATGTACTGAAAAAAAAGAGGGAGGCTAATTAATCTCCATGCTGGTCCAAGGGTCAGGGACAGCGGGTGACAGCTTGATGACAACCCGAGCACGATTGTACCAGAAGTGGCCGGGAGTTGAACTTGGGAACTCGAGAAACCTAAACAGTGCTCTGGCTGTCTGTCATCAATTCATGAGTAAACATGCACGTGATGCTGTTTACAGGGAGAGAGAGGCACGTGGGGAGGATAGACCACGTGATGTATAGGGCGCTGGAGTAGGGAAAAATAAAAAGGGGGACTTCAGAGAGGAGGGGGATTATTCAGACAGAGATCAGATCGAGAGAGAGAGAGAAGGATACAGACGGAAGAAGCTTGTTCGGGCTTACGCCCAGCCCTTAGGGCTTATGCTTGCCTGGTCATAGGACTTAGAAAGTTCTGACCATGAAGGCCCGAGGCAGGAGTTAGCAGGCAGAAGACGGGAGGGGCACAAAGGAGGATGGGCCACAGGGCTATCTTCTATATGCGCCTCCGCTGCAGCTGTACAAAGGAGCTATACTCTGGAAGAAGCCACAGCATTTAGCGGCCAGGCTGTGAAGTTAGAGAATAGAGAAGAGCAGGCTTCAGTCTGTGTCACTAATAGGGTAGACAGTGGAGATAGAGAAGAGGTCCTATAAGATAGCCACTAGACTATGGAACAGGTTGCATGAAAAGCCGGCCACCACCTGCAACGGTGTATGTTCAACAAATAAAGTTTGGGACGCGCACTCATCTAGTTTGGCGTCTGTTCGATTGAATGAGAACTGGTAGAAGTGTTACACCTGTCAAGTTTGGACGCCGCGACCCGGATGATGACGAGAAGTGTTACATGGACGCCTGATTGTCTAGGGGCATGTCATCAGTAATTATAAACCCTTAGTTATGGGCACAAGGACCAAGAGGTATGGTTGCCCTTCCTGCCTGCATGTTCAGGGGTAAGGCATGCGAAATGCTGTCTTTTTTTCTTGCAGGAGGGCCTCAGATTTATCATCGTTAAGTTTCAGTCTGTTTTCAGTCGTCCACTGTCTGACATCAGAAATGCATGTCTGCATGGTCTGCACAGTGGCATGTATCTGTTTGGGGCGGCAAGAATCATACAGTTGCGTGTCATCAGCATAAGACCGACTGGATTGAGTGAGACTGTAGCAAGGAGGAGAGAGGTTTTGTGTAGAAAGTGAGAAGTGTGGGCCTGAGAACCGAACCTCGAAGGACACCGAAAGAAAGAGGGGAAAATCTAGATGTGTATTCTTCAATCATTATGGTCTGAATCCCGCTGAAAAGATAAGAAGTAAACCAGTTGAGAGCGGTGCCGGAGATACCAAAAAGGGCTGAAAGTCTTTGAAGCAAAATGTGGTGGTCAGCGGTGTCGAAGGAAGCAGACAGATCAAGCGAGATGAGAATCGGCACGTCTCCAACATCCGAACCAAGCAGAATGCTGTTAGTGACGTTTGTCAGTGATGTTTCAGTGCTGTGGTTTGGGGTGGGGGGAGGTGGATTATGAGTGAGGGATGAGGTCACGAGTTGCCAGATAAGAGAAAAGTTGTTGGAGTACTACATTTTCAAGGACTTGTGACAGGACTGTGAGATTAGACACAGGTCTATAGTTTTTAAGGTTGTTTGGAACCAGATTGCTGTTCCCCAGCAGACAAACATGCGTACGAGGCTTAGTCAAAAGTGTCTGCAGATGATCTGAAGTGAGTGACTGTGGCGGGCATAGCTGTTGCTCTCACTACGGTTACAATCATTGTCATTATTATCGTTTTATTCATCAGTCAGAAAGAATGAAGAGAAACATCTATAAGTGGAATGGATCATTAAATTATATTTAATGTGCTTTAAGTCTGTTTCCGATCGTGTCCATTTTCCTCACTACCGGCTTACTGTTCACAATTTTTCTGGGTCAAGCTTGTGCACACAGCAGACTGGCCGTTACTTTCTTGTCAGTGCATGATTCTGAAGGTAAGCGGATCGCCCAGGGCAAAGCTTATTAGCCCCACCCCCTCCCCCACCCTATCCACACGCATGCATACTAAATTGTTATTGCTTCCTTCTTGTCCGGGTAAGGAAAACCCGACGTTCTGGCCTTATTAGCATTTGAGGAAATCCAGTCACGTGCTGGCAAATGCGCAAATGTCATTTTTTGCATGAGTGATTGCGACACTGTAACATAGCATTTAAAAACGAATGCTGCTTTCAACACAATGTTGTGTATGAGAAGCCTTGTTTAAAAGGTATATTATATTCAGATAGTACAACTGGACTAATATTGTAACATAACGTTTAAAAATTACATGAAAAATGTTGGTTCTAATACGATAATATCTAATACACGATCTGTTAGAAAGAGTGCATCATAACGCATGCCAACACAGTCTAGCAGTGGCCAGCGCGTGTCAACACAGGATAACACAGGCTAACGCATGCCAACACAGGCTAACGGTGCCCAACGCGTGCCAACACAGGCTAACGCTGGCCAACGCATCCCAACACAGATTAACGCTGGCCAACGCAGGCGAACACAGGCAAACGCATGTCACATGATAATACCAACCAACAAGGCTAACTCTGGACAGTACTGGCTATAAGTGTCGACCGACACAGGCAAACGCCGGTCAACACAGCCCGACGCAGGCCAACTGCAAGGTGTGGGTATAAAAATGCATGTTAGCTGGGTCGTTCAGTAGACCAAAGTCAAAAGAAATGCAATCCATTTGCTTTTAATCTAACCTGTGATTTTTTGTAGCAGGAGATAGAAAATGCAGGTTTCTACGAATGACAGTTTCGTACTATTAGCTATCGGCTGATGTAAAATACTATATAGTTACTCTGGTTATTTTTGTATGAATGCCTGACGTGTATCTTTACGTGTCTCTTAACACCTTCCTCTCACACCTTTCCTCCCCTCCCCCACCCATCCTCGAACTCTCTCCGCCTTTTCGTCGACATTGCCTGTCTGTTTGCTATTTTTTTTAAGTGTTCACTAAAAGTATGACTAAGATAGTTCTCTACGGATTTGTCCACAAGGGCAGAGGACACTGTCATGCAGCAAGACATTCGAGACACAGGACCATTATATAAAAAAAATACCACAGTTGCGCAAACACGAATGATAAGTGATAAGTGACTTCCTGTGTGAACAAATACGTTATCCTTGTAACCAGGATGTATGTTTTCCCGAGACGAACTAAACAGAAATCCAAGTAAAAGGACACCCTGTGAATCTAACAGCGTGCGTCTCAAATGAGCCCCAGATTCAAACTGTTCTTCCAGTGAGTTTAACAGGCCGAGAATTAGGTGCCCATTAGAGGGCGCCCTCTGGAGACAAAGTTTTACATTACAGCACCAGGTTTTCTACATGCAGGTAGGCCTATGTAAATTCGATGTGATAGGAAGTTTGTTTGTCCTGACTTCTAGACAGCAAAGATCGAGGTATTTCAGAGCTGTGACTCTGGATTATATAGCTGTGATGTGATGAGGTTTCATGTTGCTAAAATAAACACAAAATTCTTCAGCGTGAAAGCGGATTTCGTTTCATAAGCGATATATTTGTAGCATGAAGATGACTGGTACTCATGTGGAGTAGATAGACGTTTTAGCGCACGGAGCGATAATTTAGCTAAACGTAACAAAGAAAAAATCTAAAATATGGTTTAGAAATATTCCATAGACCTACGCAAGAAAAAACACACAAGGACGCACATACAGGCACAGATGATCGTGCAAAGAGAGAAATGAATTTAGCAAAACTGTTGACCGAACGGATTACCCCACTCCTTACACTTACTTTGTTAATGTTTTTACTGTTCAAGTGGCGAAACGATCGCAATCCATTTAACAACGAAAGTCTTTCCCATAATATTTATGTATTGAAATACATTTGGCTGCCATCACAAACTTAAATACACATGGCTAAACTCAAAAACTCGAATAAACACCTGTAATTAAGCACGGAACTGAAATACTAGCTTGTATAGTTTTCTGGTTTGAGTACCTGCTCATGCATTCAGGCCACCTTATATTGGGGCAGAGTGATTTAAAGTTTTTTTTTTTTGTAGAAATGTAACTCCACCAAACAGCGTACGTCATATATATATTATGTGAGTGTGTGTGCATATACATACATATCCTTACGTAATTATCAGCAATAAATGTAAAAAGACAAGGGCACCAAAAGTAATTTAGTGGCCACAACTGAAAACGGCTCTGCCTACTGCCACTTTTTCTAAACCACATACAATTCAAGAACTTTAACGCTGGTTTCCTTGTAACAATTTCATCCACACATCTTAAATCCTACCTGCCTTCCTCTTTCGCCTTTCCTTGTTGGGCGTCTTCTTCCATCATCTTTGTCCTTTCTTTCTCCCTCTTTCTATTTCTCAAAACCCAAGCATCCAGCCCCCAACTCACTCACTCACTCACTCACTCACTCACTCACTCACTCACTCACTCACTCACTCACTCACTCACTCACTCACTCACTCACTCACTCACTCACTCACTCACTCACTCACGCACGCACGCACGCACGCACGCACTCACTCACTCACTCGCTCACCGACATGCATATGCATATATGCACACTCTTGTGTATAACACATTCATATCCACATACATATCTACACACCCTTATACACTCGTGTGCACCCTCCTTTACGACTTTAAGTGAAAGATTTATGATTCAAATTATTGTGTTTATAGGGACGGATGGCTTCGGCAGAGAGGTTTGGAATGTGCATTTGTGTGCATGTGTGCGCATGTGCCTTTCTGTGGGGTGCGTGCGTGCGTGCGTGAATGCGTGCGTGCGAGCGTGTGCGTGCGTGCGCGTGTGTGTGTGAAAGCGCGCTTGCTTGCATAAACATGATCTAATGGATGAGTGATGAGGTTTTATTTTTCATAGAATCAACATCTACAGGTCCATAATAGACACTTCACCTTCCTGTTCCTCTCAGTTATTTCAGGGGTGGGGTGGTGTTTAGGAGTTTCGCTTTCTCGGTACTTCTAGAGAAGTCTTCCACCTATGCACCAACCCACCCACCAGGACACTGGCTTGAGCTGTGTGCAAAAGCAGACAGCGCCGTTCATTTTGTCCATAATGGCTTCCACAGGAGGAAGACAAAACAGAGGGTAGGTATCGGAAAATTTGTTAACTCCCCTGTTAATCTTCTCACACATTGTGAGAAAGGATTTCATTGCACGGTGTTGTTTTTATTTGTTTTGGGTTTTTTGGCGTTGGTCGACGGTGACAGATGACCGGAAACTGAAAATGACCGACCACGCTCACCGGCGTCAGGTCTATGGACCGGTGACATTCTCACGAGTGGCGTCGGCTGGCCTACAGCTGTTCTATCAAATGTCATCATTGGCAGCAGAACTTTGTGTGTCTGAACAGATATGAGATATGAACAAGAATAGCAATGATGTTATTTTGTCATGCCCCTTGATAATTGTCCGTCGCCAGGTCTCAATAAATAATTTATCTATGTCCCCCTTAACCCTCCCCCCACACCAATGCCTGCCCACGCAATGGAACATACTAACGTTTCATATTCAAGTAAATCTGGCATATTTATTTCTCTTTCTGAGGTCAGAG
This sequence comes from Lanistes nyassanus, assembly GCA_004794575.1. NCBI lineage: Eukaryota > Metazoa > Mollusca > Gastropoda > Architaenioglossa > Ampullariidae > Lanistes > Lanistes nyassanus. The sequence continues at coordinate 5,695 of SMGT01001940.1, read as the reverse complement.
CGTCCACTTGAACAGTGCATCTTCAGACCTAGTAACAACACTGAATAGATTAGTATTTCATCGATAAATATAAAGCTTTGATCCGAATTCTTTAGCAGTTTGCAGTGATCCTTGGAATACGTGAACAGTCGAGTATCTGTCTAACGTTTCCTCTGCAGAGGAAGGTTATGATCATATTGGCTCACGCATGATCTCCTTTGCTAGCTGTCTTTTAATGTGAAATCTATATCATCCCCGCATTTCATCTGACGCTGTACGACCTTGTTTTTGTTGTTGTTTTGTTGTTGTTGTTGTTTGTCTTTGTCTATTCTTGCTATTCTTGTCTCTATCTGTCTGTGTTTATATTTTCCTGACGAAAGGGTAGTGGTCCGAAACTGTTGACTGTCTGTGTTGTTCAGTGTAGCTTGGTTCAGTACCTTTTTATTAACTTTGGTTTATTTCCAAGCGGCGGTCATTTGTTCCTTTTTTAATTTGGTTTCGTTATTTTTTTAATGTCATGGAGGGTCAGAAGGAGTACGACAACGAGAAATAATAAACCAATCTCAAACAAAACAACAAAAGCACCAGCAGGAGCTACTGCAACAGCAGTAACATCAAGAACAACAAAAAAATCGGGTGCTTCAAAAGCAGCAACAGGACCAACAACAACAAGAACAAAATCAACTTCAAGAAGAACAGCCACATCAGGAACAACAACAAAATCGCCTTCTACAACAACAACAACAGCAGCAGCAACAGCAGCAACAACCAAATCAGCTTCAGCTAAACCAACGCTGTCCAGGCCAGTGACATCATCCTCTTTAGACTCGTCCGGTAAGTCTGGCAAATGTGTTAGAAATTTAAACAACATTGAATTAACATTGCCGTTGGTAAACTCTACCAGCGAAACGTGTTACCTGCTTCTTCCGTCTTAATGAGTCGATAGATCAGCATATTTGTCGAACTATACGGTTTTCATGTCTTTATGTACGGGAGATGGATAGCCTTATGGTTTGACGCGACCTTTTAAAGTGGTTTTATTCTGGGTAAGGTCGACGTACTGCAAAACGCAAATTATTCCACATTATCTTTTTATGGATTATGCAAAGTGTAGAGAAATTTCCTGGAGGTGGATGGGGGTGGATGTTTGTTGTCCAGCCGCAAACTATGTGCATGTCAGGACGGTTCCTGGAGAGGGAGGGGGTCATTTTAGGGATACCCCACTTGGCATGTAAAAGGTATGCCACACGTACAGTTTCCACCACATGTTTGATGCGCTCCGTCCAGTCAAACGGTGTCAAACGTAAACCACTTGCTAGCAGGAGAAAGGTTTCATTTGGCTGGAATACGTCAGGCGCAGATGACATACGCGTATGTTCTGTCCTTCATTGCAAAATTTTCCATGTGGCAGCTTGCAAGAGTATTCGTAAATCCATTTCGGGTCTTAAGGCCTGTTCACCCTGTGTGTTGTATGTTCACCGTTACGTGTGGACAAGAAATACAACCATCATGCAAGCCAGCCCTGGTGTTGATACGGTTTGATGGCTGTTGATACGATGAACAGAGCTCAAAGATTGAAGCAAAAGACAGAATGGTGGTGCACCAGAACGATATAATTTCTTAGATATTTTCACCAAAAATTAGCTTCTGTTGATAATGTACTTTTTTCCGCAGAAAACAATGCATCTTGGGTACTGACAGGAAAAGATTCAGGTCTCAGCCAAGGAGCTGTGGCAGGCATAGTTATCCCCCTTACAGTGACTACAGTCATCGTGTTCATTGTCGCCTGTGTCATCAGACTCAGAAAGAGGCACGCACACCAAAAGTATGTCTAAGTAATCAGTAGATGTTACTTAGTACCACGAGGGTGAAATTGTCAGGGTGGGCAATTTTCTCCCAGTTCCACTGTCATATTGGAACAAAACGATTCCTGTACAACATAAAACTGAATTTAAAAAGTAAACCGTATTAGGTTGCCATGTAATGCACCTTGACGTGAGCCCATGGAAACCGAAATCTTAATAATAATAATAATAATGCGTAGGTAGTCATCATTGTAATATCTGCTTATTTGTTTAATTTTAATTAGTCTGTTTACCTCCAGTCGAAACTCTGCTGAATTTCAGCATTCAGAGTAAAGATTGTGCAGATGTTATTTGCTGCTTTTTCTCTAAATTGTAGATTGGTATGCTAGCTGACGTCGTCATGGTTATCGCTCTGTGCCAGCAGTGGGTTGGACTCACAGCACGTGTTTGATCTAGAGATGGGCTTTTTATTTCAGACATTAACTGACAACCGCTTCTTTAGCTGTTCACATTCGTCTGGCTTCCAATTTTTTTCTATTTTCTATATACATGTCTTCTAAGGACTCTGTTTTTTCTAAAGCTATGTTTCCATTAACATACAAACCCTATCTCACAACCACCCACCCACCCACATAACCACCCACCTACCCACCCACACGCTCGCTCCCTCGCTCGCTCGCTCGCTCGCTCACTCACCCATCCAACCACCCACCAACTCGCTCGCTCGCTTGCTCGCTCACGCACTGTGCTTTGTCATAAATCTTTGTCTTTCTTAATACTTTGCTGTTACAGATCTACATGCTACTTAAAAAAAAATTACAGTAGCATCTGCAATAGCAAAGTATTTTTAATAATAGTGAGTGTAGGCTTCGATTTTTTTAGAATCATAATTTTTGTGGAAGAAGGTAGATCACGGAATAGCTAAAATTATTGAAACAAATTTGTAGAAAAAGTTATTGTTAAAAGTATGAATTCACGTGTGAAAATTCACACATGAATTCTAACCCTAGACATGATGAAAAATCCATGTAATGACGTTTCACAAGTAATTTTAACTCTGTGAGCCAGTAATTTTAAAATTTTGCTTTTTGTTCCTTTTCTCTTCAGCGGACACAAGCTGCCAACGGCTCATCTGTCCACGTACAGCAATACCTGTAACCAGGACGACAAAATCGGTCCAGGTGAAACCTTCTGTACAGCCTTCAAACTAACCATCTTTGTTACCTTCTGTCCTCACATCCTAACTTGGAGACAGTTCCTTCTCTATTACACGAGTGCGTGCGTGCGTGCGTGCGTGCGAGCGAGAGCGAGCGAGCGAGTGAGCGAGTGTGTGGGTAGGTAAGTGGGTGGGCTTTGGGAGGGTGGGTGGCCAAGACTGAAGGAAAATGACTACCGTACAGATTAAACATATAACAAGTCAGGATAACGTATGAAAATGAGAAAATGAGACGATGAGAAAGAATTAGTTAATTGGAGACCACTCATGAGCTTTCAGCTCCTTGTGTCGCCACTGATACAAAATATTTGATTTAATGGCACTTCTTCATAAAATAAAAGAAAAAAGAAAAAAAAAGAATTAGTTAACGTGATGTCTTCAAAAGAAAACAATCTGACATAAAGCAAAAATTCTTGTTCTGCCTTCAGATTAAAATGTATTGTAATTTTTAGTTGGTTTTCATTCGGTCTGCGTCTATCTTGTTATATGTTACATTCTACGTTTTGTGCGAATTCCAAAAATAATATTCAAGTCGTCTACCTGAATGCCTACCTCTGGTTATGCAGAATAGTCACACGTGATATCATGTGTAGTATAGCATGGATTTCTTAGGCCCACGGGGAGCAGCATGATAATTACTGTACTTACCTTAGTGGGTCGCCAAATCCGAACTGACGGATCAAATCGCTAAATCACGAAAATCGTGAAAAAAATCCAAAAGGATGATGTATTTTCTCACATCATCCCGTGTCTAGGTCTAAGGTAGATATACATCTACCTGTCTGGTTGGGGAAAACACGTACTGGGGGCTTCATCCTTAGTGCTGTAGTCGCCGAATCTATTTAAAAAGAGATAAAATCCAAATAAATATATCACTGGAAATATTCTCTTTCATCAGCTACATGGATCACAATTCAATGTTTCACTTCTTCCAAACCATATTGCAATCCTCTCAACATTTGTTTACAAGCACGACACAGTGAAAGCAAATGCTATTATGGCTGCCTGCAGTCGGCAAATCAGTAAACCATGTGGAAAAAAAAGAGAGTCAATAAAAGCAGCCAGAATCTAAACACTCAATTCATAGTTTTGAAAAGCATACAGACTAAAAAATGAGAACCTAATCTTGCTCTTGTCGACAAGTCATATCGTATCGGTGTCACGGACGTGCCATCGCGACAGAGCATAGATAGATGCGTTCGTGAGTGAGACATGAAAACACTACGTCAGCGATGACGTGAGGCGAAGGTGAGAAGTGCTCGCCTGAGTGAGCTCTGGTTTCCCGCGCGAGCGCGAGGTAGATGATAGCGCGTGACGAGGATTGCCAGAGGACAGATAGACGAACGGACGTGCGGCTGGACTAGGAAGTGCGGACCTCGAGGTCAGGATTTTATGTCCCCTCACACAGGAGCGTTGGAAGGCTGGAGAGAGGATCGGCCTCATGTTAACCCTTCCGCAGAGACGGCAGGTAGGCCAAATACTCCATGGGAGATTTTTATTGGCATAATTTTGTAAAATGTTTTTCATATGTCAGAGTGAGAATACTCTAGGAATGTGCTCACAGAGGGTTCTTCTGGTTGGAATGTTAACAGCGATCGTCTCCAGCGACACGCTGCGTGAACTGCTGGAGAGAGAGAAGTTATTACACTGTTGCGTCTGCGCCAGCCGTGACACAGAGCAGACGGCGTGTGCGCGCGCCACGGGAAGTGTTCACGCCAGTGCTACTGCCAGTACTTGGATTCAAGTGCGAACGGTGTATGCTGATTACACTTATTGCGGGAGAACTGACGGCTAGAAGGCCGAGTACAGAATGTATGTTTCTAGCTGACACCTCTTCGCGGGGACTTCTAAGCCACCGTGACGCGAACATTAGGATGTCGTGCCAACCCAGAGTGACATTGGAGATTACGGACAGTAATTTAAACAGTGATATGAACTGTAGGATGTCGTGCCAACCCAGAGTGACATTGGAGATTACGGACAGTAATTTAAACAGTGATATGAACTGTAGGATGTCGTGCCAACCCAGAGTGGCATAACTGCATTACGAACTTTGATGTAACAGTGATACGAACTGATATGAGGACGTGTCGCCCAGAGTAGAAGATCGATTGTGTTGACATTGAGTAGTAGATCGATTCTGGAGACATTGTTGAGTAGTAAGCCTGATCTATGTTCTGAAACTGAAGTGGGAAGTATTGATGACTAGAATGATGTGTGCCTAATGTGTTAAGTTTACCGCTGAGGTAGAAAAGTGATGTGTATAGCTGTGGTTTGCAGCTGAGGTAGAAGACATTTCGCAACTTGGTAAATGTGGTATGGATATAACTGTGGTTTACCGTTGAGACAGAATAAAATGTAGAGTTTGTATTTTAAGTGGATATGGGGTAAGTGATAGGAGCGACAGAATAGGGAGAGAGTAAAAGTATAGATGAGTAGAAGGGAAGGAGAGAACGAGCGAGGCGGATAGGAAATCAGTAAGTGAGATGGAGATTAAAAATGAGAGGAATGATGGTTGGTTGGTTGCTTGCATAACGTTCAGTCACAAACTATAGTGCATATCAGGATGGTGTTCTTCAGTTTACGTGCTGCCACACGTGGGACTGTTGTTACAACACGGGCTTCAGTCTAACTCAGTCACATGATATCGACACCGGGCCAACCAATCCTAGAACTGTTCTCTGTAGTGCCAGGC
>SMGT01001938.1:20884-36601 GCA_004794575.1 Lanistes nyassanus | reverse complement strand
GTGCTGGTTGACAGGTAAACCGTCTAGAACATTATTGTCACGCAGTCAACGTGGACAGCTTACAGTGGACACAGGTGTAACAACACCTTACTAAGATCCCATGTGTAAAACTATCTTGCTGACAGACTTTTCAGTCCGGGAAGGTAAATATTTGTTGTGTGGCTTACAGTCGTCCCAACTGCAGATTGTTTTGAAATGACTGGCTCTAGTCCGTCATGGTACACTTCATCACAAAGTGCTGTAATCCTGAAAATCTCAGCAGTGTCTCTGGCATCGGTGTTTGCTAGATGTTAACGATAGTTTTCACACTCCCCAGGCTGTGTCCTGAGACTAAAAAATCCCAGGATTACTGACGTCAACCAAAGCCCGTGGTCTTCTAAACCCACCACAGAACGCCATGTTTGATGACTCTGTGTGAGCGTCTATCTCTTGGTTATAAAAGGTGTCTTGTCGCATTGTCTCTTCGTCTCTACATGCAAGCAACACCTGTGAGTTCCTCGATCTTTGGCCAACACGTCGACATGCTGACATCATACAGCCTGCTTCTTGCTGGCCTCGCCATCATTTTTACGGGATCTCTGGGCGAGGATCCTGTCGACTATTATCCTGTTTTTTTCCACTGAGTGAGTGACTCTCAGATCTCTTACTTTAGTTGTAACACCTTCTGGTGGTAAAGACCAAGACTAGAGTATAGTGATTGAATTAAGACTAATGTGATTGTTGATTTCCCATTGTTCTGATACTTATGATACCGATTGTGCGTTATCAGGAGCTCTGAATAAAGCATGGAATGCTTTTATTATCATGACTCTCATTTTACAAGTACTTTAAATCATTCAGTAACTTAATATTTCGACTGAAAACTGACTAGGTACCTTTCTGTTGGAGAAGTTTAGACTTGGGCTCTATGCAAAGGTCTGTCAATCAGTCGTCTAAAGCAACAGCCACACTTGTGCGTTTCTTTAGAAGACCACGACTAGAAAACATACCGTGTGATGGAGATCTCACTTTCAGAGAACTCAAAAGACAGGAGAGAAGCGTGGAGCCTGTGGAGCTGACTATGAGTGTCCTCGATCTGGCCACGAAGCACGAGTTGTTGAATCTCCAGGCAAAGACAACTTCGGAGCTATCCGCCCTCACTGCTGAGTTACGGGCCTTGCAGCTGGCAAGAGAAGCGGATCCATTGTCTGGGAGTACGAACTACATCATTCTTGGGATTTTCATGTCTAACAAAACTTAAATCACATTTGTAAACATTTACAAAGATAATTTAAGCACAGTAACAATAATCTAAACACGTACAGCTTAGTTTAGATAAATTATCTCTCGCGCGTATTTGTGACACTCTTCAGTACATTTAAATACATTTACACCCGAGCGGGTGTATCTGGAATGGAAATGATCTCTGAGAAAACAAGAACAAATGAGGACAGAGCGCTATAAAATCGTCAAACGACAACCCCAACAAAGTACTGGCAGCGCTAGACACAACCGTATGCTGACGTAAGCAATCAAGGGAGCCTATCGTTCCTTACTTTCGACTCTCTCTTTGCTACGTGTATGGGTACGATAGGCTCCCTTGATTGCTTACGTCAGCATACGGTTGTGTCTAGCGCTGCCAGTACTTTGTTGGGGTTGTCGTTAGATCTCTGAGAAAAGTAAAGTGATGGTCAGCATCACAAGCGACACTCAGTCAAACATCGCTATAAATGAAGTCAAGCTGGAAATATTTATTTAATTAGTAAGTCCCAACATCTTTCCTACAATCACTACATTCCTTCTTCGTCACGATAATACTTTGAAATATGTATTTACTTAGTAAGTCAGAACATCTTTCCTACAATCACTACATTCCTTCTTCGTTACGATAATACTTGTCCCTAAATATTTCTTAAAGGAATCCACTGTTCAGCTTGTTCTTTTCCTCAGAAATGTCTGACTCCAACACCTGTCTTTCAATTAAAAGTAGATTTGAATGTGACAGGTTCTGTGTACGTTCGTTGGGGGAGTGCGACCTGTTCAAACAAGTCAGCAATCGTGTATTCAGGTAAGTTCCTTACAAATACATCAGCAGTCGTGTATTCAGGTAAGTTCCTTACAAATACATCAGCAATCGTGTATTCAGGTAAGCTCCTTACAAATACATCAGCAACCGTGTATTCAGGTCAGTTCCTTACAAATACATCAGCAATCGTGTATTCAGGTAAGTCCCTTACAAATACATCAGCAATCGTGTATTCAGGTAAGTCTCTTGCAACTACGTTAGCAGTCATATAGTTAGATAAGTTTCTTACAAATAAATCAGGAATTGTGTATTCAGGTAAGTTTATTATTAATTTCTACCTGGTTTTCTCCTAAAATATTTTCCGTCTCTTAGAATGACTTTCGCAAAGGTACAAAGCTGGTGGCATCAGGTAACATCGTGCGCACAGATTTTGTTGACCGGTTATGCATTTAACAATAGGCAATACATTTGCTTTATTGCCATGTTGCGTTATTTGAAACGTCTACAAAATGATCCGAAAAGGGCAAGTGACCTTTCAATAGTTTTGACCTGCGTATTATAACCTTTTCTTCCCTCACACACGCGATACTAAAATAAAAATAATGTTAGTGCTCGTGATAGATTAATGAACTCGCTCTATCCTCAGACCATGTAATCATTTATTTTCTGTCCCCATAAATGTCAGTTTTATTGTGTTATTATTATTGTTGTTGTTGTTCTATCATTTTACAAACTGTGCTATCCTTTAAAGTCAATCATTCAAAATCACTGTTTCTACTCTTTCTAAATCTAAAAAGATCACACCCTGAGGTCCTGTTTACCAAGCCATGATAAATCCATCAAAGTAATTTATACCAGGGTAAATGTGAACATCTTTCAGGGTTAGATTTACCAATAGAAGTCATAGCCTCACATCACTAGAAACATAGCGAGAATATAACAAATAATATTATCACCATACTGTGAGATTTCCATGGAGGCGGTTTATATCAAACTATGTTTTACCTTTCTATTTTTGGTTCATCATTTAAATGGACTTAACTGAGACATGCATCTGCTCAATTCTAAGTGTTGGATTCATGTTTCAAGTTTCAAGTTTCTTTATTCTTTTACCCTCAGGGGGTATTCAGAAAAAAAGAAAAAAAATTGTCAAAAAACACATCAATCATAAATTCACCTGACATTAGAATATGCATATATTGATAAATAAAATCAATGATTAGCAAACACCCAAATAACAAACTCAATCATGCAACCAGACGTACCAACACGCAAAAAACATAGGCACACATTCATCTATTCATTAATGTACTCTACTAAGAAGTATTTTAACAAAATTCACTAACTTGGTCAATACAGTTTTGTTTTTGCAAGAAAAGAGTTTATAAAGTTTAAATGTATTTGACCGGCTCAAATAGTATGGTGTCAGTGCGGTGTTGCGTTCAGCTGTAAATTCGTCACATAAGAAAATATAATGGAATTCATCACCTATGTCTTTTCTGTCACACAGCGTACATAATCGTTCATGCCTAGGGATGTCTTGGTGTCTGAGTTTGTTAACTGGGAAGTTATTATCTAATGTCAAGAATTTTAATAGCAGGCGGCAATGAGAAGGTGGTAACACTCTGAGATAGGGTTCGGGCTTAAATGATGTTTTGAGTATTCTGTAGTTTGTGTATACCTGTTTTGTGTTTAGTTCCTCGAACCAGTGTTGAATATATTGATCTTGTAAGCGTCTGTCTACTTTGTTCTTAAACCATTTATCCGTTACATTCAAACTATTCTGATTTAACCATAAGCCATTCAGTCCCAGTTCTTGAAGTAGTGATTTAACCGAGTGAATAAAATTCGATTGAAGCATCCCTTGTTCATGCAAGTTAAGTAATATTCTATAAACAGAACTTGAAAATTTACCATAATTATTTCCACTGATAAGTTTAAACCAAAAACAAAGCATTCTACTCTTGATATGAATGCCAACAGGAAAGCGTCCACATTCACCAAATACCATGCATGATGGAGTTGATTTCTTTAGTTTGAATAACATCTTATAGAATCTTACTTGTAGTTTTGTACATAGGTCAGTAACATATGGTGCCCAAACCTCACAACCATAGGTGAGGATGGGGAGTACCATTCTATCGAAAAGCTCTATTTGTATGTCTAGAGGTAGATGTAGCTTATTACACTTATTTAGTAATGCAAACATGGCTCTAGAGGCCCGACCATACAGATCCTTTTGTGTGACATTGAATTTGTTATTATAATTTACCTTCAAACCTAAATATTGGAAATCATAGACTAACTCTAGCATTTCACCATTATAGTAGAATACAGGTTTTTTCCGAATTTTGCCTCTAGAGAATACAATTATTTTGTTTATTTTTTTTTGGATTCACTGTCAAATTCCATTGGTCGCAGTATGTTTTCCTGCTATGTAAAGCATTCTGAAGGTTCTCCGGTGTCTCTGAAAAAATGACAGTATCGTCCGCATATAGCAGTGTGAACAGATTAAAAAAACACGTCAACATCCTCTGCTGTAAATTTGGCATCCTTTGCCAGCTTGGATAGTTCGGGAAGACCATTAATGGAATCTTCTAGTAAGTAAATTCTAAGATCGTTAAGGTATATTGCAAAGAACAAAGGAGAAAGATTTTCCCCTTGCCTTACACCATGGCTGCTTATAAAGTATTCAGACTGCACTCCATTAAACCTAACACATGATTTGGCCTTATTGTATATATCCTGGATCACAGATAACATTTTTCCTTTAACACCGTGGGCTAGAAGCTTTTCCCATAAATGAATCCTGTCTGTTTTATCGAACGCCTTTTCATAGTCAATAAAAGCACAATATACTCTCTTTTTTCTACCTAGGAAAATATCTACAATGCTATGTAGGGTAAATAGGTGATCTACCGTTAAGAACCCAGGGCGGAATCCTGCTTGCTCATTGCAAAGGAGATTATTTTCTTCCAAGTATTTTTTGAAGAGTTCATTGAGTACACTTGTAAATAGTTTCCCAAAGCAACTAAGGATTGATATGCCTCGGTAGTTGTTGGGATTTTTCTGTTTGCCCTTGTTTTTGAATACAGGAGTTATTGATGCCAATGCCCAGTTAGTGGGTACATCTCCATAGTTTAGGATAAGGTTAAATAGTGCCGTGAATAGGTTCAGCATCTTTATAAGTGCAAATTTTAGAAATTCGTTAATTATATTGTCAATTCCACATGCTTTATTTCCCTTTAATTTATCTAGACAAAGTGCAACCTCATCTTCCGATATTTGAGATTCCAGGTATTCGTCATTAGGGTCACCTAAGTTACAGTTAAGTCTTAGGTCCATATTTTGTGCTTCACGACTTTCATGGTGCTGGCTTAAGTTTTTAAAGTAATCAAAAAAGTCTGAGCAAGATGGCGTCGCCTTATTATCCCTGTTGTTGGTATTACGTTTGTTATTTAGAATATTCCAGAATGCCTTTGGATCCCTGGTTTTTAGATGTCTCAGTTTTCTCGTCCATCCAGATTGATACAACCTGAATTGCTTTCTTATTTCTTTCTTGTACCCCTGTCTAGCCTTTAGTCTTTGAGCTTTGGACTCCAGGTTGTTGCAGGATTTTGCATAGCGCCTGGCTTTATAGAAATCCCTTCTTTTACTTCTACATGGATGTCACGAACCTCGGGCAATAAGCCTACAAACGACAGGCACGATAGAAAAGCCGACCAACCGTGGCCGACCTTACAGCAACGCTTGACCTTAGGTCAACAAAAGCTTGACCGACGCTGGGGCCGTAGTGACTCGAAAGAAGCAAAAGGGCCGGGTCCAATCGCAGCCAGGGGGACAAGAGGGGTCAGCCAGCCAGAAAAGCCGATATCCCTCGGACCGAAGGCTCGGGAGAAAATTTTCTAGAACAGTGAACCGTTGCCTTCGTTGTGGCCCACACTAGTTTGTATTAGGAACAGTCCGGGTGGTATATAAGGGCTTGGAAGAGGCGACTGGAGCGACTGTGGCAATCGAGGGGATAGAGTGACCGTAATGAGACACGTGACTGGGGCGAAGGAAGTTAAGACTGCACCACATTTGTGAGTATAGACGTCAGGAGGTGTTCTGATAGACTAGTTTCTGGAATTCTACCGGTCAGTGGTAGTTAGCCAGTGAGTCGAAGTCTCGGCAGTATTTACTTACAGCAAGAACAGTCACGGGAGAGATCATTAGCGGTAAGGTTACGTGTGCGAGATAACCGTCTGACCCGAGAGATGTGTTAGATTGAGGTTCGAATTACTGAACTCATTCTAAGAATTAGCCCAGGCCCGGTATCAGTGTATACCGTAGAACGAGTGTCGGTAACAGGTGTTAGCCGGTTCGTGGGGAGCGTGAACGACGTGTGGAAGTCGATCAACACCAAAGACCAGCCCGCCTGCCCGACCGCCTCAAAGGACAATCGTGAAAAGGTTATGGTGACACATCTGATTGTGGGACTACCAGCCATTCATAGGTTGTGTGATTGATGAGGAGAATTGTCTTCTTGACAAGAAGTTATGATGAACTCGTAACCCTGAAGCTGAGACGAACGGCGGTGACCCACATAGTGCGAGGGTCGCCAACTTCAGCAGTTACGCCACGACGCGCGGAGGACACGTCAAGAATATACCAACCTACGACACAGACAGGCATAGGAGGTAACCGGGAGAACATTGACAGAACCATTGAACTTTTGGTGACCCATTGAAGAGCGTATTGCGGCTGGTGATAATTCACGAAGGGCCACGGTATTGTACGTTTACCTATTTCTGTGAAGTGCGAGAGTGGGGTTGTGTATAAGGGTGACGTATGGTTGAGAGTGTGTTGAATAATTACCAAGGATTGTATTTACTAACACTAATGGTTAATGTGTGGAAAGGAGTTGTGGTACAGACCTATTAGAACAATAAGATTACCTTGTAAATAAATTATATTCTTTATTCTTTCTCAAAAATCATTTCTTGATTATCATTGGTTTGTGATAGAGTGGAGTGGGGGCTCGGGCCAGGGAAAGTTCATAATTTCAATGATTTTTGAGGTCTCCACTCGTACGTAGAAATAATTGTTCGAATACGGGAGGGGCGCCACCACGAGCCATTTGTACGCGTGCTACAAGGTCACGCAGGCGGAGAGGGTAATACGGAGACAAGCCGGTTTTCTCTCTAGACCCCCCTGGTTCGCAACAATGATGAGGTAAACCATGGTTTATTTTGGCTGGTCTTGCTGTGATTTCTACCTGGGTTAGTGGCTTTAGCTTTAGTTAAGAGTCCACAGTGTTTAGCACTGTTTATCATAATGTTGTTTATTTCAAGCACCATTTCATCCACTGTTTCTGTCGTCATTTCCTGGTCATTCTGTATCATGTGTTTAATTCTATCTGTTAGTTCGCTTATTTTATTATCGTCTAAGAGCCTAATGTATTCTTCATTAAACTTTGTTTGCCATTTAGGTCGCATTGGGATGTTTTTTCTTTCAGCTTAGCATTTTCTATAGCAGGGGGATCCTCTGAGGGGTGTTTGAACAGGTCGGGGTGGGGTGATCTTTTCAAGTGGAGTATTACTGGGCAGTGAATGTCAGAGTAGATCTCATTAAAATCTAAGACATCAAAGTGTTCTATCTGGTTAAAAAGTTCTTTAGACAGAACAAAGTAATCCACGACGCTTGCATTTTTTACATGTGAATTTTCCTATATTTTTATCTGAAAAGGGTCAAACTTGTTGCAACAGGTGTTATCGGGGGAGGGATGTGGGACAGACCTGGATCGGCCGTTAACGCCTTGTGTCTGTCTCTGAACCCTGTCTACGACGGAAAGATGCCCACTTCTTATTCCTCAACTCTTTTCGGCAGCGAATACGAAACGAGTCCAGAAGACACACACGATGAAGATGGTGTCTGCGCCGTGTGCAGGATTTCCCGCCCCACAGTCCTCATGATACCTGCCACCAACGTCTGTCTCAGCGGGTGGACACTGGAGTACACCGGGTACCTGATGGCAGGGCGTGATAGCTTCAACTCGGCCTCGGAATACATCTGTGTGGACAAAAAACTCGAGGTCCGGTACGGCTCGAAAGTCAACAACAACGGCAAAGTGTTCTACTACACCATCGGAGTCTGCGGCAGCCTACCGTGCCCCCCGTACAGGGAGGGTAAGGTCATCACGTGTGTCGTCTGCTCCAAGTGAATCACGTGACCACACTAATGTCCAACCGCCATGTTTTCCAGTGAAAGCTGTTTGATAGAATTCTCCTACCCACAACAAGGGTCAGTCCAGTTCTGCGTCCTTGATGTAAAGCCATGTTTTGTCAACAGAACTTCTGGCTATTAAAATGTCTACCCAGTCTTCAACATATTGGTGTTAACGTGTAATATTTACTTTCTCACAATCGCACTCTGTTTAGTTTCGCTCCTCTAACGCTCTTCTTGTTTTGGTGGGAATAAATACACATCTATATCTTCTGTCTATACAGTAAACTGCCCAGACTTGTAAGAGGGTTAGGCTGGCTGTTTGCTTATTGTTTATCGTGAAGTCAACAATGTTGTTTGTCTCATGACAGTCACAAGGGGAGAGGGTGATGAAGGGTTAGGTGAACAGGAAGTGGGGGAAAACCGAGTTCACGGGCGGAAATCCCCGGCGTCAGCCTCTTAACAGGCACAGGCCACGCAGACAAAATACTTCTGGCAGACACCTAATTCGAATCCACGACCCCCTGTATCAGTGGTATATTACGGACGCGTTCACGCCTTCCTGAGGGTGTAAGGCTGGGAGTTCTGGGGGCACTGTCGTGAGTGGGAAACAGTTCTCATTAAGGCCCACTTCAAGTTAGTCTCGAGTGTAACTTGTCACGGCCTTTAATTTCCTTGTCCACTGTGTGTACATGCAAAAGACTTGAGAACATGACCTGATGACATTATCAAAAACTCAGCAGCAAACGCACTACCCTGTTAAAAACACGTTTAACCAGCTCAGAATTACCATCCGTCCATACATTTTCTATAAAGTCAATCCAGCGATCTCAATTACTCTTATTTATTGCCCCTGAGATTTCATTAGTCTAAGTAAACATCCCCAAGCATAATTATTTTCCTGTCTAATGTCATGGGACAGAGGGCTAGAGGGTGAATGTGCCAGTAGAAGGAGAGTACATCCTGACTGGGTAGAAACAAAATGTTCTTTTATTTGTAGCGGTAAACCACTCAGGGGAGACAACGCTACACTGTTTCTTTGTTTATTTGTAGCGGTAAACAACTCAGGGGAGACCGAACCACACTGTTTCTTCGCTCAAAGGTGTCGACTCTTCACGTTCCCTATTATTTCCCTTTTCCTCCGGAAGTTCATGGCGGAAAAACCGGATGCAGAAGACGACGCCCACACACAACCAATGACCTCAGATCTAAATATAGAAGTCACTGCAGCCAACAAAGTAAAGACATCGGTCACGTGGTACGCGCTGTCGTGGGAACCAATGGAGTCCTGGACGTAACCTGAGAAAATCAATGCAAATAGTGGATGGGGTCAGTGCGTCCTGGTGAAACACATTCGGAGTTTGTTTTCAGATATTTCGTAATAGTTATTTCAGCAGCGAACTGAGTTGTCTGCAACAGACTTAAGACATTCTTGTAAAAGCATTCTTTGTAAATGTCACTTTTTCCCCGTCCCCAGGGACCGTCTCGCCACACCGCTCCAGTTACTGGAGACTATCATGTTCCCTGACAGCGTACACTAATGGTAATGGAGGAAGGAGTAGCGTGTTCTCTAATCATCATACGCTAATTGAACGGGACAAACGCGAATACGCCAAACGTGACGTTTCTCTGCCAAAGATTCTCTTTAAAGTCTCTCTTAAAGACTCAAGATCAGTCAATCGACTATTACAATATCGTAGACACTTATAACCCTGAACTTACTGTAGTCCATCTCAGACTGCAAATGTTTTATTTTCCACACTGTCAGTCCCGTGCGACTTTCAACCGTTATACAGGTTTCGACCCTGTCAGTTCAGCACACTATCGTCTGTTTATCAACGTGATCGACCCTGTCATTGTAACGAAATTGAGACCTGGCGTGTAAGACTAGCATTGTTCACTCAGTTTAAACCAGAGGGTAGTTCGCTTAGTTCAAGGAAGTAAATTTCGTGCTCTCCCAGCGAACAATACGTACTGGGGAGGGGGTGGTTAACCTTCCTCCCTAGTCCAAGAGTCGGGGATGACAGCATGGTGTCAGCCAAGTACGAGTGACCGGGAGGTCAGCTTGGAGACTCGAGATGCCTGTCAACAGTTCATGAGTGAATATGCACGTGATGCTGTTTACAAGGAGAGAGGCACGTCAGGAGGAAAGACCATGTGATGTAGAGGGCGCTGGAGTAGGGGGAGATAAGAACAGGGGGACATGAGAGAAGGGAGGAGAACCAAGAGAGAGAGAGAGAAAGACACAGACGGAAGAAGCTTGCTCGAACCTGCGCCCAGCCGCAAGGCTTATGCGCGCCTGACGCTGGGACTTAGAAAGTTTTGACAACGAAGGCCCAAGGCAGGAGTTAGCAGGCAGAAGACTGAGGGGCACAGTGGAGGATGAGCCACAGGTCTGCTTTCCACGTGCGCCTCTATAGAAGAAATGGAGACCATCAGAACGTTGCCTGAGCAGTTGGCGCAAGAGCACCTGAATTGGCTAGTGGACATGTGTATCGAATCGCCCGAACAAAGGGAAACGCTGCGGGCTCGGATTGAGTCTGGCCGGTGGATGGAGGTGCTGCTTGACGTGTTCCTGGTGGTGTCCAGAAAGTACCAGGCATACGACCCTCCTCCCCCTCCGCTCGAGGCGACATTCGAGTTTTAAAGTACATAAGAGACAGGTCCAGAAGAAAGCCGCTAGACTATCCACATTTGAGTTAGCGTATAGCAGTAGGCTTAGTTGAACGGCCGTGCCATCGTCTGGTATTGTTACCCCTCAATAAGCTTTGGTGTACTCAAACTGCTATCGAGAAGTGCTGTCGTGCGAGTGCGTCCGTCTGGAAGTGATACAGTCAGTTCAGCACACTATCGTCTGCTTAAAAAACGAGTTCGACCCTGTCAGTTCAGCACACCATCGTCTGTTTACCAACGAGGTCGACCCTGTCAGTTCAGCACACTATCGTCTGTTTACTAACGAGTTCGACACTGACAGTTCATCATAGCTATCACCGTTACCAAGGTGTTTTACAAATCGTCATTTTATCGGGAATATCATCGTCCTTGTTTCTTCAATGCTGTCAATCCATCAGAATTATCACTGTTCCTGCGTTTTCCCTCTTTGGCGAATCCGTAAGTTTGTCTGCGTGACCCTATCCAATGGAGGTGTAACATATGTTCAAAACCTCTAACGTGTTTTCCCACGTACGTAACGTCACTCTAGCGGTAGTCACAGCAGCCTGGATGATTCCGCGGGACACAGCTTGCAACGATGGTTGTCATCGAAGACACCGCATTCCAACACTCTGGACACGTCACAGTCGTCGTCCTTTGGGCCAAGACTCACATCGCTCCGTTATAGGTAGACGTTTCGTCGCCCACCTGGTTGCGACACCAAGAAACCCTCACATCAACCCACAATCCTCACCCAACATCAGTATCACATTCCATTCTGTTTACAAAAACACAATACACGATAAATGGAAGTAAAAAACCCACTTTTTCAATTCATACCCGTTGTCTCGGCAACAGGGCACAAACACACTTTCCTCAGCGGCTCATCCACAGACCAGTGTCCATGAGGCAAGTGGCGAGGGTCCTGTCTCGGCTATCTCGGCTACCTTCCCGTCCTAGCAGAGGTATCCAGTGACGTTTCACACAGACAAGGAACAAGGTCGTCTGCTGCCTCTGCTCCCGTCACTGCGTGACCTTCAAACTACTGTCGCCGCCTCCTGTTGCTTAGTCGCGCTGACAAACAGTCGACAGGCAGGGTTCAGGAAATACAGTCGTTCCGTTTGTCGCTTACTCAGGGTCAAGGTCGCTTTTCAGTACTCACAGCATCGTACGTCACTGGCCATGGTCTGTGACAGGACGCTGATTATAGAGGTGCGCGATGTTTTCACACAATGCTGCGGAGTGGTTTTCACAAGGTGTGTGTGAGAGAAAGTGAGTGAGTGTGAAGATAAGGTCGTATTTGTCAGACGCCTGCGTTTAGCTCTCAGTCCTGGTACAAAAATGACGTCTGGTGGTGTGGTCTGGGAAATGCGCCGGGTCAAAACACAGCGTTGGTTGTGTAGTCATTGTGGACATGGCGGACGGGAAATTAACAGGTGTGCATCTCTCACCTTGTCTCCAATGACATTGGCATTGCTGAATGCTTGCACCTGTCTCTTAAGTCTGTTGGCGACCGTTGTTGACAGCTGTCCCCTTACTGTGTTGGTGACAAAACGGTTGTTGACACCTTTCTCATTAGTGTGCGATGTTTGCTGACAGCTGTCTCTTGAGTGTGTTGGCGATAGTTGACAGCTGTCCCCCTATTGTGCTGGCAATTGCTGAATAGCTGTCCTCTGAGCGTGTTCATCTCAGATATAAATTGCAGAAGCTTGAACATTTTTCTACTGTTGAATTCTGCTTTATTAAATGAGCGCGTGTGATTTGCACTACCGTTCACTATTGGCCACTATGACATAAAACACTAAACAGACATCCATTTCTGTTCAAATTCAAGTTGCCTTCCAGCCTATACAGCAATGCGCAATAAATGTGTTTCGCCTATATGTTGTGTTATTTACAAAGACAAGATCTAATGAAACGAACAAAAAGTGCAGGAGACCTTACAATAGTTTTGACCTGCGTATTATGACCTTTTATTCCACCACACAGGCCACATAAATTATGAGCTCGAGAGAGATTAAAGAAGTCGATCTATAGTCAGCTTATGTAATCACTGTATTGTGCCCCCCCCCATCAAAGTCAGTTTGTGGTTTTGGGCTGTTTTTGTTGTTGCTGTTATCATGTTATTCAGTGCTGCTGAATGTTTTCATAAAAATAATCTCTAACATCAGGACATCAGAACCAAACTCCCCCCCCCTTCCCCTCCGCTCCTCTTCCATACCTGACCAGGCGCGTGGGGCAACCTGCACGGCGCATTTATGTCTCTTTTCCATCCATATTTCTTGATAAAAAGTCTCTCTCTCACCCACACACGCTCACTTGTTCACTCAAGCGAAATGAAGAACTGTGAATATGTTATAAAGGTTTGATGATTATACGAGGAAAACCAATGAAGAAAGAGTTACACTGAAAGATGCGGGAACTTTAGAAAAGTAGAGGACAGAATTAGCACTGTGAACTATATACACACTGCCATGCAACACGCCTCACTTCGAAATTGTACGGGGACTTTTGGGCTCCAGCACGTGGCTGGATTACACGAAATTTTCTCTCCTCTTCTCTTGTAGCCCGTAAATTTCACTGTGTACACAGCCCTGGAGTCTACTAATGACTGCTTTTAACTGCTGGTTATTCCAAAACAAAGTTGGTATCCCAAAATAAAATAAACTTACTGTTTCGTTAACAACGTGTGTTCTGTGCACGTTCTGGTTGATAGGTAAACAGTCTAGAACATTTCTGTTACGCAGTCAACGTGGACAGTTTACAGTGGAGACAGGTGTAACAACACCTTACTAAGATCCCATGTGTAAAACTATCTTGCTGACAGACGTTTCAATCCGGAAGGTAAATATTTGTTGTGTGGCTTCCAGTCGTCCCATTTGCAGATTGTTTTGAAATGACTGGCTCTAGTCCGTCATGGTACACTTCATCACAAAGTGCTGTAATCCTGAAAATCTCAGCAGAGTCTCTGGCATCGGTGTTTGCTAGAGCGGAACTCGATGTCAGCGATAATTTTCTCACTCCCCAAGCTTTTTCCTGAGACTAAAAAATCCCAGGATTACTGACGTCAACCAAAGCCCGTGGTCTTCTAAACCCACCACAGAACGCCATGTTTGATGACTCTGTCTGAGCGTCTATCTCTTGGTTATAAAAGGTTTCTTGTCTCATTGTCTCTTTGTCTCTACCTGCAGCCAACACCTGTGAGCTCCTCAATCTTTGGCCAACACGTCGACATGCTGACGTCATACAGCCGGCTTCTTGCTGGCCTCGCCATCATTTTTGCGGGATCGCTGGGCGAGGATCCTGTCGACAATTATCCTGATTTTTCCACTGAGTGAGTGACTCTCAGATCTCTTACTTTAGTTGTAACGCCTTCTGGTGGTAAAGACCAAGACTAGAGTATAGTGATTGAATTAAGACTAATGTGATTGTTCATCTCCGATTGTTATGATACTTTCACTGAACCTGCACAACCCTGTCTTCCGACTTTAAAACCAAGAGTTGAAATGACCCTCTTTGCCTGAAATCTGAGGATCATTTTGTATAAAGCAGGGGTCAGCCCAAGCAGCTGCTGGTGTTACTTCGCCAAATACTGAAACATCCGTGTATCACTGTGACGCACAGCTTTAAAATCATTTTCTCATTTTCCTGCGTAATTATCCCCGACTGTGCGTAATTACCCCGGATTGTGCGTAATTACCCCGATTATTCGTTATCAGGAGCTCTGAATAAAGCATGGAATTCTTTTATTATCATGACTCGCATTTTAGAAGTACTTTAAAATCATTCAGTAAATTAATATTTCGGCTGAAAACAAAGATTTCAGTCACTGACGAGGTACCTTTCTGTTGGAGAAGTTTAGACTTTGACTTCATGCAAAGGTCTGTCAATCAGTCGTCTAAAGCAACAGCCACACTTGTGCGTTTCGTTAGAAGACCACGACTAGAAAACATAGCGTGTGATGGAGATCTCACTTTCAGAGAACGCAAAAGACAGGAGAGAAGCGTGGAGCCTGTGGAGCTGACTATGAGTGTCCTCGATCTGGCCACGAAGGACGAGTTGTTGAATCTTCAGGCAAAGACAACTTCGGAGCTATCCGCCCTCACTGCTGAGTTACGGGCCTTGCAGCTGGCAAGAGAGGCGGATCCATTGTCTGGGAGTACGACCTACATCATTCTTGGGACTTTCATGTCTAACAAAACTTGTAAACATTTACAAAGATAATTTAAGCACAGTAACAATAATCTAAACACGTACAGCATAGTTTAGATAAATTATCTCTCGCGCGTATTTGTGACACTCTTCAGTATCTTTAAGGACATTTACACCCGAGCGGGTGGATCTGGAATAGAGATGATCTCTGAGAAAAGTAAAGTGATGGTCAGCAGCACAAGTCACAGTCAGTCAAACATCACTATAAATGAAGACAGGCTGGAAGAAAAGAGGAGACTTTCAAATATTTATTTACTTAATAAGTCAAAGCATCTTTAATACAATCACTACATTCTTTCTTCGTTACGATAATACTTTCAAATATTTATTTACTTAGTAAGTCAGAACATCTTTACTACAATCACTTCATTCCTTCTTCAACACGATAATACTTGTCCCTAAATATTTCCTAAAGGAATCCCTTGTTCAGCTTGATCTTTTCCCTCAGAAATGTCTGTCTCCAACACCTGTCTATCGATTAAAAGTAGATTTGAATGTGACAGGTTCTGTGTACTTTCGTTGGGGGAGTGCCACTTGTTCAAACAAGTCAGCAATCGTGTATTCAGGTAAGTTCCTTACAAATTCATCAGCAATCGTGTATTCAGGTAATTCCTTACAAATTCATCAGCAATCGTGTATTCAGG
>SMGT01001935.1:0-12919 GCA_004794575.1 Lanistes nyassanus | reverse complement strand
TGTCTTTTTCCATCATTACACACAGCAGTGAAAGGCAATTTCTTTGGAACCGAATAAAAAGTGAAAATGAGTGAATGATCACAGACAAAGGAAAAGGAAAGAAATTAAAGCAGAGGTGGTTTGGGTTTTTAATGTCAGGTCAGCAACAAGACATATGAGGAGACACAGCAGAGAGTTGAAGATGCTGTGCCAGCCCGACAGGCAGCCATACCAGTGCGGATGTCACCTTTTTGTGTCCGTGTGACACAGGCAGCAGAACGAACCCCAGTGACAAGGGCTAGGATGACTTCCATAGGCAATACTCTGAAAGGGTACATTTTAAATCTTCTTTTCTACACCAATACTATTAGATGTGGCTCAAAATACCACTTGAAGGAAGACACCTGGTCTTCTTGTAACCAAAACGAATAATATATACAAATGTATAATGGATATGATCAAGGACAGCAAAATAAGGACACTGGTGCCTCGCATCTTGCCAGGCCTTTCCATGCATGATGCAAGTAACTGAATACTTTATTCTCTGAATACTTTCTTCTCATACACTAATTTCTATCATGTGTCTGTAAAGAAAAAAATTAGGGTTGTTGCTGATGTTTGTTTTCCTTGAGTGTAAAACCATGTGCTGACACAAAAATAATTTAAATATAGGACTTAAATGGCCAGTTTTATTTGGATTCAATTTCATTTAATCTTTCATGGTTCATATTTTTTTCATATTATCAATTATTTTAACGTTTTAACTGTTAAATAATTTTGATTGAATGACGACTTTATAAATGAATAAAAACGTATAAACCTATCTTCTTGCTTCACTTTAGACTTTCTGATGATTTTGCTATGGTCATATGACTTGATCAGGGATTTTTTTTAAATTAAAAAAGGTTATTGAATGACTGAGTTATTAACACTGTAATAGTGTTAAACATGTATTGCCAAAAGTATTTGCTTGTTTTTAACCAGAAAAGTAGAAGTGCAGTTACTCCCGACAGCTTCTCATAACGGCAGCATGATTCTCATCGCTAGTTGCCAGGCAGCTGCTGGTGGAGTGACACCACCTGCACCCAGATCAGTTTGGTCTGCCAGTGATTCATCTCAACTTTCTAGCGATGAAGGGCGTTAGGGGTGAGGAAGGGGAAGTAAACGGAGAGTAATCAGGGAAAAGCTTTCATGACCAGCTCTGGAAACAGGTGCCATCTGCAGAGAAAACAGCCAGTCCTGGAACCATGTGCCTTTTGCAGAAAGACAGCCAGCCCTGTAAACAGATGCCTCCTACAGAGAAAGTGTGAGTTTAGGACATGGGATCTGACCCCATGACCCTCTGTATCTGTCGCTGGCACTAGTTGTTCTGATGCTACCAGCTGCCTTGAAAGTAGGGGTGGAGTGAGGGTGGAGCTGACAAACACAGACATGAAGCCATACAATAAGACACCTTCCTGCAACTATTCAGTTCAACAATGATTTCTTTGGTCTCTTCGTGCTTACATATAGTTTTAATTACAGAAAACGTTTTTGCAAGACAATTTCATAAGAAAAATAAGATCTGTCCAGAATGAACTCTTGATGAAAACTGATGTAGAAGACAAAACTGTAGCCCAAGATCTCTAGTAAGCCCCAACAAATAAAATGCAGTACTTCTGCAAACTTGAAATGGGCCAATGCTTTACTTGCCATGAAGAGTGACAAGCGTAACTGGCGAGTACACCCAATACCCCCCACCCTCTTGATAAATGCAAGTGATGCGTAAAAATGTGGCTTCATGCTTGCCAGAAAGATTTTCTGCTATCTAGTAAATGTTGGTGACATCTTGGTAATGGCTAGATTGGAAAAGTTAGAACTTCTGGACTGCTCTGACAGTTACAGTCTATGGGTTCCTTCCGCCGACTCTGCACATCCTGTTGTTCCCTTTCTCTGGTCAATAAGCAATGTCGTCGGATCTTATGCAGTAAGCCTTCTTTTTCATTAGGCGCAGAACAGTAACAAGAGCATCAGCAGCAGTTTTATCTTACTGGTACCTTTTCTACTTAAAAAAAAAACAACAGAAAACAGGAAAATATAAAGAAACATTTAAAGTTGGCAAAAGATCTTTGAATTTCATAAATGAAGGTACAGCAGAAGCTCTAAATCCCATAGGGTGAAATAAGCACCAGCTAAGACCAAAAATTTCAGCTGCTGTAGCATGGAGCTGACCTCCTGAGTTAGAACTCCCTTAGCCAGATCATGCCCCTGCTACAAAACCCACACAAGCAGCCCAATTCTCACAATATTAGATGCCAGAGTCATCCTTCCATTTTCTGGAACTCATTAACCCTTGTGTAAAACAAATATTCCTGAACCAAACAGTGCTTCCAAGCTCTCACTTTCAGACAGCTGAAAAGTGTTTCAGTTAGTGGAAATGTCAATGATGCACAATACATTGGTGTACATTGTTGGCTATTAACAGATGACTGCAGCGAGACTCCAGCACAACATCTGACCAACAATCAATGGTTGTTTATAAGAGAGATCAAATGTATGTTAAGATTAAAAATATTCTGCAACAAAGTGAATGATATGCAGCATCTACACTTTCTCTTGAACCTGTCCTTTCCATAAACAAAAGCAAAATAATAAAACTCCTCCACTTTCAAATATGCTGCCCCTATAAACTAGCTGTAAAATCATGGAGTAGGACTAGTAGGGAGGGATGGAATAATCATAACAAGCCATGATCCCCGATTCAATTTTTTTTCATGTGTACCAAGAGAAGGAGAAAAAAACAGACTGTGTGTGTGAGAGGTAACATATACTATATATGCATGCATGTGTATGCGTATGGACAAATTAATGCATTCATCTGTTTATGCACACAACATGATGCAAATTCCAGGTTCCAGGATCATACAGCTGGAAAAATTTCACATTTTCTTTCAAGATATTCTGCAGCAAATCAAGCTCTGCAGTGAGTGCACAGTGATCATAACAAGGAGCACACCTGTGTTACACGAGTGTCAAATCAGAACAACTATGTACACGCAAGGTACACAAGCAGAAATCACTGTACATATACATTTAGTTGGCTTGCTGTCTGTAACAAGACTTTCAGGGCAGGCATGAATGTACTGATCTCAGAGAAGTTGCCATGGGAGACGAGACTTGTGTGAACACCAAGACTGGCAGGGTAGTCACATCCCTGTACTGCCTGTACCAGCTGATGTAAGCCTAATAACACCGACTGTGATAGCTGCACAAATTCAAGAAAGTTGTCATGTGTAGGGGCAGCATTCAATGGATGTTTCCAACAGCACTATACCGGGGACAATGAAACTACAGCAGGTAACCTTACTCCCATTACTTGATATATTTCAAGCAACTTGCACAAATTGTCATTCTTACATCGGCATGGATCTCTGCAGATTATAGTCTAATGTTGGGTCACACACACAAATTGTCATGATTATGTTGGCATGGATCTCTGCAGATTATAGTCTAATGCTGGGTCACACACACAAATTGTCATGATTATGTTGGCATGGATTTCTGCAGATTATAGTCTAATGTTGGGTCACACACAAATTGTCATGATTATGTTGGCATGGATTTCGGTCACACACAAATTGTTATGATTGTGTTGGCATGGATCTCTGCAGATTATAGTCTAATGTTGGGTCACACATGCACAAATTGTCATGATTATGTTGGCATGGATCTCTGCGGATTCGAGTCTAATATTGAGTGACACACAGAACATGCCTTTTTAAAAAATTGCAAATACCTAGAAGAATAGATACACACATCTTATAAAAAAAATTAAACTGAAGAAAGATAATAGATTTTTTAGCCTATGGAAAAACAAAACAAAACAAAAAAAAGTGGGGGGGGAACCAAATACTTACACTTTGCTCTCTCAATTTGTCATAAAGTATTTCCAGCTTACGAGCAACATCCTCAAGTTTCCTCTTCATTTGCTGCAACAACAATTATCAAGTGAAACTAATCAAATGATGTACAACGTTAACATTCTTTGATACACCCACACTTACAGCAGACTTTCTGTACACAACCTGTTTTGTCTGTACCGAGTGCAAACAAGCAAATATATATATATCTATATGTGTGTGTGTTGCTGTCCCAGAGGATGGGGTAACTAGTTGGCAGAGTATTTATCTTGAGACCAGAAAGCCAGAGTTCCAGTCCAACCCAAGCTGCACAGGCAACTCACGTGGACAACCATCAAGGAATTTTTAAGCACTGAGATTAATAATGTGCATACATCAATTTATTTGGTTTGGTATCTTGTAAAAAATGGAAAGGTTTACAACCTTATTTGACCATTTTTTTCTTTTTAATCCACTGTATCCTTCAGAGATATTTAATCAATCTTTAGTAAGTGCAAGCACAATCATACATTCAGCAGCTCATTATAGTGTCTATGTAAGATGTTCTGAGTCACAGGCAGGAAGACTGGAATGAAAGTGACCTCTTCAGGCAAATCTGTGGGGGAGGGGAGCACAATGCTGGTGTTCAGCTGATGTAGCTGACAAGCAAGCAATGGAAACCATTTGACTTGAGGGGTCAAGAAGATGGCATGAAAAAGTGCTTGAAATGTTCAGTAACTATAATAACAGTGTCAAGGGCAAAAAAAAAATCTAAAAAACTCACAGCATTAGTGGCTCGTTGGCTGCATGAAGACACCAGACTGTCCAGAACATCCTGTAAGATTTTGTGTTCTGCAGGCACTGGCCCTTTCTCTACTGCTGATGCTGGCTCTGGTACTGGCTGCAACAAGCACAACACATTTACCACAACATGCCTACAGTACACCTACACCAAGATGTGTCTACCAAGCACCGGCCAGTGTGTCTACATACTATGCATTCACCACAATCTGCCTACACTACCTTTGTTCAAAACAGGTTTATAAGTACAAACATTTATAATAATTTGTCTAGACACCAGACTCTCACCACAATGTGTCTGCACACTATACATTCACCACAATAGGTCTATACATTATACATTCACCACAATGTGCCTACACACTGCATATATCATTCACCACAATGTGTCTATGCACTACACATTCACCACAATGTGTTTACACACTACATATTTACCACAATGTGTCTAGACACTACACATTCACCCTAATGTGTCTACACACTACACGTTCACCAATACGTGTCTACACACTACACTTTCACCACAATGCATCCACTCTAAGAATGTGTGAAGAGGCAAAAGCAATGCTGTGTGCACAGACAAGCTTTTGGACATGGATGTGTGTGCATGCACACTGACCATGAAACTACTAGGTAGCCTGCACACCTTGTAATGCATGCTGGCTCTGCACTTGCATGGTCTGTGCCCTATCTCCTGGGTAGATTGCAGACTGTGCTGGTTGATGGGGAAAACTTCAGTAGCAGTGCTCTTACCTTTCAGAGTCCCACAGGGCTCTGTCCTAGGCCTCATACCATTTATTTTGTACACTAAACCCTTGTCCAATGTGATGCAGTGTCACGAAGTCTTAAGACAATCATATGCAGATGACATGCAGTTGTATTATTTAATACTCTTGAGCATGCTATTTCCAACCTTCGCATCCCTGAATCCTGCACATCCAACTCGAGAGACTGGAAATAGGCTCAAACTAAATGATGATGAAAATGAGGCTATATCGTTTAAGAAAATGTCGACCAAAGCTCCTGATCCCTTTTTCAAAGTTCTAACCATGTAGGGAATGTTGATATTTCTTATGCAGATACTGCTAGAAACCTTGGATTTATTGTATCCTCTTATAATTACACCACATTGGAAGTTGTATTTTCAACCATTTATAGATCAGCATATCCTGAACTGTGCAAATTTACTACTATTCTCCAGCACATCCCGGTTATTAACACCCTTGCCTGGGGTTTCCTTTGGGCTGAGCTAGACTATTGTCATGCTGTGCTCTCTGGCTGCCCTCAGTAGCGCCTGAATAAAATGTACAGTTCAAAACTTGGCAGCAGGTCTCGTTCTTCAAGTAAGGAAACATGATCACATTGCTGCTGTGTACGCTTTGTTGGCAATCAGTACAAGAACACACCGAGTTCAAACTGTTTGATCTGCTTGGGCTTTTTGTCTGGTCCTTCACGACATCCTCACTCCATGCAGACAAGTCCATTTCTCAGCAGACACATTCTTTCAGTTGTACAGATGAAGACTTAAATCTTATGGGGGCTGTGCCTTAGATTATTCAGTAGAAATTAAGTGGATTTGCTTCCTTGTAACATCTACTATGACTATGCACAGGCATTACCTTCATTCAAATGGACCCTAAAATCTCTTTTTCCATTAACATCTACAATGCCTTTTCACTGCAAGTAATGCACCACAGTCACTGTTATTAATTTTATATATATATGCATATTCATATATTTTTGTGAGTATTAGAACATATGTATTACTTTTAGCTATGTTGCCTTGGAACTAGCATTGTTGCTTTTATATTTTTGTTAGTGCATTTTTATGGGGGAGAGGGTTGGGGTAGGGGGGAAGGTTATTGTCATGTCCTGTGCATCTTTAAATGGGTCAGACGCAGGGAGTGTGTTCACTTTTTGGAAGTGATTCTGTGATTTATAATGTAAAAAAAAAAATTATGACTACAAAATTTATGTTCTTGTCACAGCCATCATCATAGATGTGCAGTTTCATTGCTCTAAGTGAATGCAGAAGATAATCACTCATTTGTTGGTGGTTGGATAATGTGTCTGCATACAATACTCATTCACCAACCTGTACCTTGATGCACTATCCTATGTGCATGCACATGCAGGTGCACATACACATTCTCTCATTCAGTCCCTTCATCACTTTCTCTCTCATGGTTCTCCTCTATGAGTTCACCTTCATCCATTCCTCTTTACAAGAAAATTCTTCTCTTTAATTCATGATCTTATCCCTCGAAATGTCTCCAAATTATTTGTTTGTCCATGGCTCCCGACATGTATCTACTTCTATAATATTTCATATTCTGCTTTTTTGAAATGATCTTTGAATTTCACTTTCAAGTCCAAAATATAAAATATTACTCTGATGAAATTACATCTGCACCTGTGACCATACAGTCAACAAGCGCAATGTATTAAAGTGCCAGCCAACACTGAAATTAAGACGATAATTACAAACAGTAAAGCATTTGTGCATTAGATCACCATGCATTTATGTTAAAATTAATATTTTATTACAAACAAACCATTTGCAGAACAAGATGCATTTACTGACAGAAACACTTACAAATGATTTTCAAGCCTAATATGAATGGGGAAAATAATCTTTTTCTTTTTCAACAAGGTTGGTAAGTTAATTAACTTTTGCAGCTCACCTTTGGTGGCTGCACCTGGGCAGGTGGCATGTTGGTGTTGGCTGGAAGGGGGTTGAAAGAAGGGGCAGCAACTGGCTGCAGAGAGGACAGTGGACAGTCAGGCTAGCAGCAAAACACACAAGCGTGCCTAGGACCGCAGTCCTGATTTAGGTTCACAAAACTGGAGTGTTCTTCAATTAGCAATAGCACCAAAAATGTTAGAGAAAAAGTTGCGACATTCCACATGTTAAAATCTATTGAAGTATCAACTATGTATCCCCCATTGCTAGCGGATCACTAGCATAATAGAGCCGATGCTCAAATTAATTTATAAAAGCAAATAAGTGTAGCTGCCAATAAGTTGAAAGAAGACACTTTATGTACTGACACTCAGGATCCAACAAAGAACCCACTAACATGCATCTCTTTGAAAAATGCATCTGCACCCCTTCTCAACCCCACTCCTATTCCCTGGCAAAAGTAAACAAGAATACACTGGTTGATGACAATAAAGCATGATGCCCCAAGCACAATTCAGAGTAAACTGTCCTTCAGTTTTAACTACATGGGATGTGTTGTCTGATCTGTACTGTATTCTGCTCAGCTATACATCATTTCAATCATGCCATCCAAAACTCTAAACAGCATATCTCTCTACCCACAATGTTCTCTTGCACCAAACTATTCCTATGGACAAGCAGTTAGTTTCAGCACAGCACTCTCATGCAGGCGAGGTCAAAAGCTCATCTCCGTTAGTGCAGATATTTTTAAAACAGATTTCTTATTACAACTTTTAGTTTTTAAGATGAAATGGCAAGGCACTGGGGTGTGAATTGCAAAAAACCACAAATCTAAAAAAAAAAATCTTTAATTTCTTTACCTTGTTCATACATTCTTTATTGGAAAGCCCACGTCAAACATCAATGAAAATAATAAGTTGAAAACAGAACAAGATTTTTTTAAATATGTTTACCTGAGGCAGTGGTTGGTGCTCTTGTGGATTATACAGGTTGCCATAGTTGGCATAATTAATAGGGGCACCTGGGGGCGGCTGTTCACTGGCAACAGGTTGTGGTACACCAAACAGTGGGGCAGTGATTGGAGCTGGCTGTTCATACTGTAACAATCAAGATCCTCTCCAGCTGTTTATATTTCACTCAAATATTTTACTGACATAAAATCATGGAATCTAAATGAAACACACTCAATATGAAATGATAATTTGCAAGTCATAAATCCACAACTCATTCAAATCACCAGAAAACATTGCAGCACAAAGAACAATTACTGCTCTATTACAGAAGAAAACAAAAATCCAAAATAGTTTTCTAACAACGAAGCACAACAAGCTGACAGACTTACATTTACAGGTTTAGACTTTTTGGATTCTCCAACAACAGGGGGGTCGTTCCACGCACTCTCTGCCCTTCTGTCTTGGTATGATACTGTTTGACCAAACTGACCTTGGGAACCTACAGATGGTCCCGAGTATGGTCCTCCAGGTGTAGAAGTAGAGTTGTACACTTGACCTGCAGTGGCTGGGTTGTAAATGCCTGATGTCTGAGTTGAGGAGACTGGATAATTTGTGCTGGTTCAGTGGACAGACACAACAAATTCCTGAGACCAGTTAATGTGCAAGTTCTATGGATAGGCACACAACGAGAGAAGACAAAAGTTCTATGGGCAAAGAATTTATAAAAGTGACTAATCTACAGCAGTCCTGGGAGTGATTATGAGACTGAGTAATATCAGCTAGTTGAGCAGAAAGTACCTGTAATAGTTCTGGTGTGAGTAGCCTGCAGTCTGTGAGTAGTCTGGCTGTGTGATTCCACCCTGAGGGAATGACTCCAATCCATAGTTTGCTGCTTGCCGCTGGTAGCTGGCAGATGGATATTTGTAAGTAAGAGGACCTGTTACAAAACATGTCGTGTCCATCAGCTGACAGTAGGATTGTGTTGACCAGTCACAAACTGACACAAGTATGTTATATGGGCATGGCAGTTAACAAACCCCAATACTACATAGCCCGGAAATACGTCCCACCCCCTGACCCACATTCACCAACCCATTAAGCTTGCAATTCACGTGTAACAGACTTCTTTTTTACCTTTGCTAGTGACAGCACTTGTGCTGACAACAGATGGTTGTGAAAATGTTGTGTGTGTGGAAGTAGGGCCATTTTGAAGTGAATATTGATGTTGCTGCTGATCATAATACGATGATGAGGACGTTGTGGTTGTTGGAAAACTGCCAGATTGCACCTGCTGTGATCCTCCAGATGACGATCCACTTGGGTGATAAACAGCACGAGACACCTGTGATAAGACGACAATTCTGTTAATGGTATGTCTCTCTGTATCACATTACCAAGTAATCATAATGCATGAGCATGGTTATATACAAGGCTCAGGTCAGCCAGGAGCAACACTGGCAATTAATGCAGACTAGATGTAAATTGGTCACGAATGCAACCTACATGTACCAGGAATCAGGCTGGCAGAAAAGGAAGATGGGTCAATTGACCTCTTCCATCACATTTCGATGGGCCAATAGTTTGTCAATAATATGCAGTAGCATCCAACATAATGAAATGCAAATTTCTTTTTCTAAATTTGTGTTTCTTTAACAAAACCTACCATGATCCAAAGTGCTATATTCTCAATTGGCGATCCCTAAACGCACCTCCAAACAAAAATAACCCACCAGGGTAACCCTGGTAAGACCCCTCTGCATATGCGCACACCACGTGCCACCCATGCGCACACCACGTGCCACCCATGCGCACAGCTCACTGTCTAGGTCAAGCTTACTTTCTCAAGCCAGAAAACCCAGGGTGAGTTTGTGATGGGTCATGGTAAGTATTGTTAAAGAAACACAAATCTAGAAAAAGAAAATGGCATTTTCTTGTCACAATACTAAACCATGACCCAAAGTGTTGAATAGCACAAAATGGAGGTGGGAGATACCATCACAAAAAACTTACCAGGGTTAGGAGGATGGAACCGACCAGAAGCCCTGGGTGACGACAGCAGTCGCCACCCCAAAGGCCGTCCTCCCAGCAGCAAGAAAGATCCAGAGGGGAAGAAGGATCTTCTGAGCGCCAGCAGGCAACCCGCAGAACTTCTTGGTGCCTGTGCACCTAAGAAGCGAACGAGTAGGTCCACGCCTGGCCCTCCTAAGCAAGCAGTTGCTGAAGCTGGGATGGCTCTGACACCCCCGACTGCATGAAAAGGCATCTCAGAGATGCAAAACGTAAGGGATGCCTAGGACGTCTGTATGCACCCAAGCTCGGTCCAGACCACTGAAAAGTCCTGAGAGGAAACAGGCAGGAGCGTGGACCAGGGCAAGAGAGTGACTGTCAGGGACCAGTCACAGAGGCTCTGAAACACGACCATAACGATGGCCAGAAAAACAGGTACCAAGAGCGAATGGTAGTTGGAGAGGTCTACTGTCCCTGTGTGCTGTGGGAAGCACAATGGGGAGAAGGGAACTGTACACAATGCCCAAGGGTGAAGGGTACGTTCTCCTCCAATTCTGACCAAGTGCGAGAAGCGACATGGTGCAGAAAATGGGCACCCCGACTCAAGACAGGGGGCACGAAGGGAAGTCTGATGACAGCCAGGCCAAGATGGTCTATGGCTGGAACAGTGGGCGAAGCATGTGGTGCTGGGACCAATGCACATCCGCTGGATGGGTGGCAGGACTGGCACCTGGAGGAGTCGGCGAAACAAGCGACCTCATCGTTCCCACCAACGAAAGCAGCTGCTGTGCGGTGAAGGGGACCACTTGCAAATAGGGTACCAACTAACTGCTGGAGACAGTCGATGTACTTTCTTGTGCTGAATAGCACAGAAACTCCCAAGACACCATGGAAACACCCAAGGTGTCAAGGAGAAAATGAAATGCTAGAGACGGGGAGAGCGCCTTCTTCCAGTGAAGCATTGCTTCGAGCAAGTTCAGAGAGGGGCTAAAGGACCAACATAAGGTGGGAACAACAGTCCCGTGCAGGACCGGAAAAGACAGCAGAAAAACCAGGCTGGAATGGGTGGGGAACCCGCTCCACTGCAGCTGACTGCAGTAGGGTGGCCACCGCCAAGTCTAGAGCCACCCATTCACGTCTGCCATGAAGGCAGAGAGAGCGGGGAAGGACAACGTGCCAGAGGGAGGGGAGCAAGCTCCCAAAGCAGACTGAACCCTGCCCGCATCACGAAGGCACTCTTAAGCACTGTGTGATTGGGCAGCTGCTTAAGACCATGAGCACACCGACTGCATGAGGGTCGAGTGCCTAGGACCCTTGTGGACGAGAACTAGGCGCCAGGTATTGGCTTCAAAAGCCGCTAACCATGGCCCATCAGAAGATTGCTTGGAAGACTCCTGGTAGGAAAGCAAGGCTTTGAACCAACGCTGCAGGGAGCAGAAGCACACACATCCGTTGCCTGTAGGGGAGAGCCCCAACAAGGAGAACAGTGTGGGGGGGCCCCACATGCAAATTGGTGGACAGAGGCCGGGGACGTCTGTCATGGCATGCAGGGAAGAATCCTGCATAGCCGGCACCAAAGTAGCCAGCGTGTGTATGACACTGAACGAACAGATGCCATCAACACATCCGCCAGTGCATGAAAGAAGATTCGAAAGGCAGCGAAGTTTGAGTCTGGGGGTAAAAACAAGCAGCCCTCGGTGTAAATGGACCGCTGACATAGGCAACAGCAGAAACCATGACACCGCATGTCCATCACATCCCAAACAGCCATCTCCAGCAATAGCCAGTTGGGAGAGCATGGTGGAGCGAGGGAGGTGGTCGGGCTTGAGCCAAGGGTAACCCTCCCCCCTCCCCCAGTTGACCCGTCACCCTGAGAGGTGGTCGAGCGGGAGGTGGGGGTGAACAACCCCCCAGGCTGCAGCCCACCTTCCTGAACTGGTACCAAGCCTATTCACGTCTTTCTGGCAAGAAAAACAGGTGACTGCCGCTTGGAGGAAAAACCTTTCTTAAATTTAAAACAAGGGAACTGGACCAAGCTAAGACATGACAAAGACGAAGACAATCTACATGTTTTGGGGCACTACCCCTTCATCAGGACGACGCAGAAACGACGAAAAAACGACAACAATGAAAACAGAAGAAAAAGACTTAGCTTCAGTAGATGTGGCGCATGGGCTGGACAGCAGAAAAATGACTAAAGGACAGTGAGTAAGAAAGGTTAAAAAGAGGGGCAGCCAATCACCAGGTGGGTAGGAAAGGGTAGGGAAGGGTGGGGGTGGAGAGGGGGTGGGGTGGAGAGAGTCAGGTCACATCAAATACAGTGCGTTCGCTCCCTCACGTTTCCACACATCAGTTTCCGACGTCTTCTCTCTAAAGTTCTTGGTTCACAACTAAAGTTTATCGTTAACTCCTTCTCAATTCCCCAAGGAGTGAGCAAGCTCACCCCTCCCCCGCTGTGCAGTTCGGCTATACCGTTCAACGACTCCTATGGTAGGCCGATCTTATCATAAATTCACCTCACTTGTCACGGGGTTCGTGACACCCAACAGTGCTGGGGTAGTTACTACAGAAGAGTATGACCGTTATCCGCGACGTGGACACAGAAAACCAGCAGG
>SMGT01001934.1:20381-31438 GCA_004794575.1 Lanistes nyassanus | reverse complement strand
CCCTTCCCCCACTCTTCTGTGGGCCAGCATCGTGAGGAAAGGGCCTGTCTCCTCGCCCTTACTGTTCCTAGCCGAAGGGTCGGGTACCCATTCGCAGCCGAAGAACTGGGGGGGGGGGAGCGTGGTGCAGCGCACAGGTATCGAACCCGCTTCTTCGGTTTCGCAGGCCAGCGCTTTAACCACTGGGGGTTTGCTGTCCCTTTGAGAACTTCGGGTAAAGAAGATGCTGGAGAAGATGATGTAGAATAGGACAGTAGGAGGGTGGAGAAGGAAATGATACGGAGAATATTACTGTAGCTCTGTGTATGCGCGTGCTTGTGGTGGGGGTTTGTTTTGTCCCTGGGGGCCGGGCGCGAAACTTTTTTCCCCAAATGAGTTCTGCCCCAGACCCGGGGCGCATGCGTAGCGTACTAAAAGCTCTGCGCATGCCAGTTGCTAACCACAGAAATTACAGGTCAAGCAATGACCTCTACACCGCGTGACTTCTGATAGTTACAGTGAAGAGGGCAATTCGTGTTGATTCATAGCTGAGTTGGTAAAGACGTTGGGTTTCAGGGTTTTGCTGCAGGTTCGAAACCCACGTTAGCTTACGATTTTTTTTGGAGGGGAGGGGGTTAGGGGAAGAGTTAGGGTTTGGTATTAGGTAGGGCAGTTGTTTTCATGCATAAGTTCAAGCCTGTGTCTTTGCGCTAAACGGTATGAAAGGTGCCCTGCGCATGCGTGTCCTGGCTGGGGTAAAACTTAATTTGGAAAAAAATTCGCAACCGGGGCGGAATAAAGAGATACAGGGTAAAGTAAAAAGCGGCACCCTTGACCTGTTGACATGTTAAAAAAAGAAGGAATGTTGGTGTCGCAGCGTTCTGTCGTCCGTGAAGCGTTTGTTAACTGCATGCACTTTGAAATGCACCGAGCAATGAGGCCGAAGAGATTCAGTCACAAGCTGGTGACGTTGCCAGCAGAAATCAATACATCCCACTGAGGTCGCCAACAGTGACGTCAGAGGGAGATCGATAGCGCCAGCCTTAGTCATAATTTAATGATGACGTCACCCGGGATCGATAGCGGGAGGGGGAGGTGGGGAGGGGAAGGGGTTGGTCGTGAAGTCAAGAGAGACGACGTATTGTGAGGTCACTAGGAATAACAAAGAGTGTAGCAGGATAATCAAACGATATAAACGCATGTTGACGCACGAGGGGGAATTCATGCACGCACGCACGCACGCACGCACGCACAGGCATGCCCGTACCTGCGGGCAGACGCACGCACGCACGCATAACACACCCACGCCTTTGCACGCCTGTCCGTACGCGCACGTGCGAAGTGTGTTCTGACATGCGCTGTGTGTTGCCTACAGATGATACCGGCTACGTGTCTGGCTCCAGCAACCACTACTCGGAGCCGTACGGTTGCCATGACGACAGCACGCAGGAGAGGGTGCGCCCGGTGTCGCGCACCGTTCCACAAGCTAAGGGCAGCCCCCAGCCGCCCCGCCTGCCGGATAATCACCCCTAACATCACAGCTCACCCCACTGGATCGCCCTTGTCTCCCCTGTGTCACGGTGTTGTTCAGACGAGTACGGCTGGGGCGTGGGTCAGACAGCGCCATCCAACCTTTACAGTTTGCACTGCGGGGCCGTTCTGTCAACTCAACGTGCGTTGTTGTCGTTGTAATACATCATGTTTTTTCATTCTCGTGTCCTTTTGTGTTGAAATTCGTCGCTGTATTCATCCTTCGTGTTATCTGGACTGGACCCAGGATGTCTCATACCTTATAACCAGCGCGTTGCCCGCACCACATCTGCTGTTCATTTGCTGATGCTGTACATCTTGCAAGATAATCGACCATGCACACATGACCAAATTTCTTTGGGGGTGGGGGTGGGAGTGGGGGAGGGGAATCATTTTTTTAGTAAGGGAGTTTGAAAGCTCGGGTGGTTTCGCTTCCCTCCACTTCCGTTTGGTCAGGTGGCTGTGTGACACCTTACCTGACCACAAATTCTGTACTAGCGGGCTGCATGGACATGCTGGCATGTACAGGAAACATTAGAAACAGTACACCTTTTTACGCTTTGTATCATAAGACATGACAGGTTTACAAGTGGAAAGGTCGGAACTTTGAGGGTCTTGTTGAGGCAATTTTTTTTAAATCACTTGACTGTGGATAGTGGAGGAAAAACTTACGGTAGGAAGGAATTTGCTTTTCATCTGTCCATTCAAGACATTAGTGATGTAAATGTCTAGTAGATATTGAAAATTAACTCAGCGGATCGGAGAGAGACTTGACTGGAAGAAGGTCACTTCAGGACGTGTCGTTTTCAGACATGTCTGTGGCTGAAACATCTGTAGTTGACTGTACTGGAATGTTGTCAGCGCCAACAGGCAAGGGAGCCTACCCTTGCAGCTTGGTGCAGTAAGAAGTGGTGCTTCTCTCCCTTACACTTCTGGAGAACGGCGAAGGCGTGTCTACAGCAGACTCGTAAATTTGTCTACAATGCTCGCTGTAATGGTCGCTTGTTAGAATTCTAGTCAGTTTATAAATAGATTTTTATTTTGTCCCTAGCCGTAAAGGTACTGACTTATCAGTGCTAGCATGCTGCATGCAGGGTTATATAAATCACAGGCATTTGGAAATCAGAAGGAAAAGTGGGTGGTTCAGAATCTGGGGCCGGCTGGTTGGTTATTTTACAGCGAAAGTGCTTCCACCTCGCGGTGATTTCCCACAACAGAGACATGGTGTCCTGTTACCAAGCTATGCACTGGATTCGGCACCGGACTGATAGCTGCAGTAAGATGGCCACTGCCGTGAGTCCGCACAGCTGGCACTGATGGGGTTCTGGGAATGATAAACTCCAGGATATAATCCTTGGGCACTCCAGGATTCCAACCTGTAACCTTTGACACACCAGTCCGGTACTCTGACTACCAAGCAGTCTAGTCCCCCAGTTTCCAACTTTAGCTTCCAGTGTGAGCTGTCAGGAAGTGTTGAAGATTTGGTTTATGTCCATTGCAAAGTTGAAAGGCGAAAACTTTAATCGCCCCCTCCTGACTCCCCCCAAATAAAAATACAAGCGCGCACGCGCGCGAAATCGCGTTTCTCGCACAGATGGAAAAACGTGCTGGAACCTCGATTAGCTCCCTTGAACTGTGTACTTGACGAAATGCTTGTGGTGAGTCATGGAATACTGAAGAAATGGTTCTAGGAAGAGTTGTGCCCCGTGTAATAAAAAGGGCTGTTGGTGAAAAGAGTCTGCATAAGAAAATTATATTTGTTTTCTTCGCGACTAGTTTACCAGAATCTCGCGTATTCACGGCTTCATCTGTGTTATCGGGGACTGAGATCCTGTGAGGAGGAAGCGAATAAATCCAGCGCATTAATCCACATAGACTACAAATTCTCTGAACGAAATTAGAGAGGCGCTAACATTGTAAAATTGTACATATTCGGAAGATTAGCAGGATTTGTAGAGACGGCGGCAAGCAGTCATGTCTCTGCTGTATGTGTGGATTGTATAGCAGCATTATGGGTAACCGGAAGGGTGTTTTTGTTTCTAATAGCCTTTTGGTGATCTTTTGACCCTTATGTCTCGTAAATAAAACAAACAGATGAGCTTGTGTGCGTGTAATATAATGTTTTACGTTCGTGTCGCGAAAATCTGTATTAAATGTCATGCTTGTAATTCTTTCAAAAGATTTTCATGGTATGAATGCGTTCACTAAAGTAATTCTATGTAAAGAAATCCTATTTTTAATTTAAAGCATGCTTTATTCTATACATTTCTGGAATCTCGTTTTTTGCAATTTTCACTTTGTTTTTTTTTCTCCGTTTTGGTCAGAAAACATTGTTAGGTTTGTCTGTTAGATCACGTCCACTGTTTATTCCAAACAAATGAAAATATTTTTTTTGTTCCAAATCCAGTGTGTGGTTCGTAATGGGCGGGCCAACATTTTTATTTTAAAAATTGTGCTTGGGGATGGAGGGGGGCGTTGTATGGCAGAAACCCAGTACAGCTGAGACTTGTTTGTCTGAAGTGCTAATGAATGAAAATCAGATGGGTTTATATTTAAGCAGCCCACGCATTCTGCTGCTGACGACGAACAAAAACAAACATCACTGTAATGTGGCATGAACAAATGGCAAGAGGATCCAAAAATCAATGTATATTTTGCGAATTTCTTTTTAAACGGTTGGGAAACTTCAGTGGGTCAAACGAAAACGACAATTTCTTGTGGAGTTTCAGGGAATAGACGAAAAAAGATAAAGATTTTGTGGAATGGAAAAGGCAGGACCGCGTACTGAAGCTGTGTTTCTTTCTTTAACGGAGATGTTTTGTTAATGGAATCGCAAACTACTGCCCTGCTGGAACCTGGGGTGATTGTGATTGTTAATTGCACGGTTGAGCGCCGTCGTGGAGAAGTATGTGTCAAAGGGCAAATGTTTGCTATTGCCTGCCTACCTGCATGCAAGTGGGTAGGTGAGTGGGTGAGAGGCGAGACTGAGAGCATGCACGTGTTGAAAATGATAGATCAAATGCACGTGTCTGTGACTGCTCAAGCGTGACTGCGCACGATGTGTTTAATGTTTGGCGACTTTGACAAGATGACATTAGCCTTCGTGTGACCAAATGCCGATTACAACTAAGAATGTACATGTATTTCACTAACACTGATCACTTCAATGGCATTTATTCTTGTTTGCAAACGAGTCACACCTACCATTTCGATTGTAACATGTAGCCAGATATTATCATGAGATGTTGTAACGCAATTTTGTGTGAGCTTTAATTAGAGTTTCATAACTACAAAGCAAATATCACGAAAAATATGTGTGTTGAGTACGTTTTCTTTACTTGCTCATGAATTGAAAACATCGCCAACATTTCTGTTACATGCACTGCCGATAAATCTTCACTGGATCAATTTTCAGCTGTGCAATACCTTTTATTCGCTAGAACATGAACGTGCAATGAGATTTTCTGCAAATCTGTACAAAAATGTGCGCAGTCAATGCTTACAAGGGGAAGAAAATCGTCTCTTCGTATTTTTCTTCAGTTTCTTTTCTCTCTATCTCGTTTACGCGACTTGGGTTTTTGTTTCAGGTAACATTAACAAACTCTGATTTGAACAATTGTTACATTTTTCCCAAGTTATCGCCAACTTAAATCAGTGCACGGGAATACACATATACGCATACACAGCGTTCAGATGCAACAGTTTTATTGTGTTTTAAACAGTGAGTCACGTCCACCATCTTCCTGCTTTCGAAGTTCTTTCATCATAATCATTAATACTGTAAATATATACATTGTCATAATAACGCTGTATAAAATAAGCATTTACCTTAAGATGTGTATACCTTTTATGTCGGTAGTTATCTATGATAACATAGTTTCTGTCGGTATGTGTACGAGTGCAGTTAGGCGCAGTGTATTTGCCTGAGTGTCTCGCTATTCATGTTTTACTTCGTCATTGCAGTTACTAGGTTCCTCAGTCGGACACGTGGCTTTTACATTGTATCTACCGTTCATTTCCCTTTACTGTAGACCAACTGTAGGTGCACCTGTAGATGACAAAAAGGCTAACTGCCGGTGGATCTTCTGTGTCCCAGATTTTAAAATCACTGTTGACTTGGCGCCTATACAGAGGCATGGATTAAAATGGCGACTTCCATGAATGTATGATTCATTTCTACATTTTTTTTCTTTTTGTGCTGCTTCTTGCAAGGTGTCCCCATCCACGCATTTCAAAAGATCTGTGCGTTCACTTTTCAACTGCAAATTTGTCCATACTGTAACATTTTTTTTGATAGATTTTGATTTGATATGACATTGCTTCAACGGCATATTTTCTATGTTTTTATATTGCGAAATGTGTTGAGTTGCTGTTTGTCATCAGGTCTATAAACACAGACTTTAAAAAAGATCTATTTTTGATTGTGACACCAGTAGCGTTGAAATAGTTTCGTTTGCGTCTAGGCGTAATTTTGTAAGCATCTGCTACTCTTCTCCATCCCATTTTCATATTCACATTTAGTGAAATAAGTTTTGCTTTTACCCGATTTAATGGACACGCAAAGAGCCAGCTGTAAGCCGAGCTTTTCTTAAGAACTGTATTTAATTTTAAAGTACGGTAGAATATTTTTTCCTCTTATTCTTTGTTAAAGTGCCTGCTTTCTATTTTGCTATTGTCATAACTGATTGGTGTCTGCACCAATCGTTTTTAAAAAGCAGTTCGTTATGTTATTTACATTGATATTAAGACCATTGATCACCTACCGTCTAATAAAAGCAAAGTTTTAACTGTTCGCTTACAGATTTGCTGGATTTTGACAGAAAATGCAAGCATCTGGCTTGAGGAGTAGCTGGCCAGGATATAACATGCTTTCATTATATGTCTTAATCGTCCTGTCAATATTTTTAACAGTCTTCAGGGTTAGCATCAAAAAATTCATTTACCATTTCCAAATAGACCAAAGTAACACACTAAAGTCGACAGCTATCAAGGCTACCCAAGGAATTCAGCTTGAAGGGTTATCTGGTTGTGATAAAGACGGTTCATCCTGGTTTAGCAGCTGCGTGCATGGTTATCTCCCATGTAGCAAAATTCGTAATCAAAACTTTAAGGACATTTTTGTAATCGATTTAGATGATCCTTTTACGATGTCAAAAGAGCAAAGCAGGGGACGTGCAGTGACCTAAAAATGCTATTTCTGGGTGCATGCTGTTTTACAAAATATTGCTGGACTTCAATGCCACGGTGCTCAGAACTAGCATTCCTTGGTAAAGGCTTTGGTTTGAAGGAATTATTTTCCTCCCATTCACCTTATGGTCGTACTAACAGTAAACGTCTTTGGACACTGGCCAAAATGCGCCATTGGCTTTTTCGCCCCACTCCCCAACACTTTTTTTAATCGGTCCCATTTGTTCAAAGAATCAAGTGCTAATATTTTTTTCTGGGGAAATATGAAACGACAGGAGTTTGTTTTGTGTGCGCATTATCTAAAATATTTGCCGCCTCTTCAGGTTGATTTCCAATTGAACGCAACAGCTTTGAGCGTACGAATTAATTCTTCTTAATTATTTTGTTAAAGTGAATTTCAGTTACAAATTCCTGAGTAGAATAAGTTGCGAGGATTTGCTTTATTAATATAGCAATGAAAGCAGTTGTTGTATACCCTTTCTTTCCGCGATGGGCTCAAACATAAAAGAAGCGGATAGACAGATTGTAGTTCTTGTGACGGAGTACCTTTTACTTTGCTCTTGTGATAGAAGAAAATTGTTTTTAGGACCTTTTCATAGTTTGTGCTATATGGCTTTTCGTTGCGTTTCTTGATTTGTATTATGCAAACTGTTCTGTTGTATGTCGTTGAGAACTTGGTTTTTGCTGCGATGATGGTCAGTTTGCTTCATGCTGCTACATTGTAGCTTGTGTGTGATTTGATATAATAAAATTTTTACCTCCTGTATCACGTGACCGCTTTTTGTGTCTGAGATTTGGGTGTTTGGAGGCAGTCTAACGACTGTTAAACACTTGAAGAATGTTTTTATTTATGGTGTGTACGTGCATGGGGTGTGAGGGAAGGTGTGTGGAGGGTGGATGCGCGTCTGAGTATACGTGTGTGTGTGTGTGTTCTGCCGCCCTTCATCCCACACGTTCCGCGTGCGCGCGCCCCCACGAGCACACACAAGTGCAGTGAATATAATTACAGAGTGTCACCTATAATTTTTTCTAGTTCCTATACTAATGATACATATCGCCACAAAGGAATCCTGTCCAGTGTAACACTTAAAACTCCCTCATAAAAGTAATGACAACTTGAGACCTTTTAGGTTTTTTTTTATAGAAGTGTCAAAGTTGTTACGCCACTGTAAGCATGAAGTCTGGTGTCAGGAGTAGTTCTGGTTCATTTACATTTATATATATATATATGCTATTAGGACAATCATATCTAGAGCACCGTTTGTCTGTACATTATTTCTAACTCTAAGAAGTGCTTAACCACTGTACGTTTTGTGAGCAGCAGCTGGTTTAGCTGTTCCCAGAAGGAAGCAACATACGGACACGGACAGTTCCAAAACAGATGTTAAATAGTTTCTTCCTCCTTATTACGTATTGGCCAGCTGGCATTATCAACAATGTTCATTAAAAAAAATAGGCCCCGTGTAGGCAGGATCCGATGCAGCAGTCTATATTTTTTCGAGTTATTACTTTCGCACAGCTCCCAGTTACTTTCCTTGTGATGGCAGCCTAAGGGCAATGCTAGCGACAGAATTTACAGTGGGTTAGATTACACGAGGGTTTGCATCTGCTATTCCAGTCATAAAACTGGTCATAAGGGCTGTTCATTGTGTATAATTTACTCCCTATGTTTCGTGTAAAGAAAACATTTAAACACACATATAACTCATCCCCGATGAGTACGGCAAATGACCACAGCGCTGACTCCTCGCTGACTGCACCGTCACAGTGGATACACGATACGTCACAGTGGATACACGATGCGTCACAGTGGATAGGTCCACGTTTTGTGGTTACAGGGAGATGTGAGAGATTACGTCACAGTGGATACACGCTGCGTGGTTACAGGAAGATGTGAGAGTACGGGAAGATTTGCATTCAGAAAAACGAATATAAAAGTACTGGGGCTTTCTTTTTATTCTGCAAAGTAGGGGTCCTTGTTACTTATCATCTGAAAATATCAGACGGACCCTGGCGCTGACTCTGACGTCACGATTGACGTGATTGGTGACAGTGCACGTGACCTCCTTCCCGTCATCCTCAAGTAAAAAGTCCGTGACGACACAAGTGGGTCCCTTCTGGCTGTCACATATCCCGCTCCACTCAAACATTTCGTTGGTCGATGGCGATAGGTCCGTTGCCAGGCATTTACCGTTGGCTGAAGTGCAGGTGTGGTACAGGATGCTGACATTTTTCGGTCCCTCTGTGACGTCACAATAATCACCGAGATAGTTTTGACATCACAGAAAGAGTTTACAAACTTTCTTTCTTGGGACTTGTAATATTTTGGGGCTTCTGTACAATAACAAAGCAGATGTGGATAACCCAGATAATCTTCTCTTTTAAATTTAGTACCTTACAATTCTTATCAACCTTAAATTTCTTGTTCAGGCACATTTCAGTTTTTCACCAGCTGTTGTTTCTGACAGAAAAAAATAAGGGTCAGGTGTTTGTGCTTGGTTCGTATCAATATATAATTAATTTTGTCCCTTGTCTTAAGGATCAAAGAGATCAGATCACCCAGATTTGTATTCTGTGAAATGACGCAGAGTAAATTACTAGAGCGAAAGGATCTTAACATTTAGAGACAAACAGAAAGTGTTTTTCGTTGTAAGTATACCAAGTTTCTGTCAAGAAGCTGATGGGTTCGAATTTCTACTTTCTGTTATTAACTGTTTATGGCAAAAAAGAAAGGACCGCTCTCCCAGAATAAGATTTATGTTGAAAAAACTTCAACAATATAATAATAATAATAATACAAAATATTAATAACAATGCAGTATTGCAATTTTAAAAATCTACTCAACACAAGAGTACAGTGACAGTATGCCAATCACAACAGACGACACCATACGATGCTGTTTACTTCTTGTAAAGATTTGGTCAAAATAGTTTGTTTATTCAGTGTGAATTTTGATTTCCGCTCTCCTCCACTCCCACCCCACCCACCTCCCTCCCTCCCTCCCTCTTTCTCTTTCGTTTGCACGTACACAAGCACGCCCCCCCCCCCAAAAAAAACGCGCACGTGCGCTGCACTAAATAAACATGATCGATGAAGTTTTTGCTTCAAAGAAACCCTGCTTGCCTGTACGGCCGACTTTCCGTACCTGTACCCACCTCTACTGCAAAGACCTAAGTCCATGGCTGTCGAGGGTGGTAGTTCATTACGGCAGTCCAAATAAACTATTGTAAAGATTCACCTCACCTGACACTTTGAGCGTGACGCTGGCACTGGAAGAGTGCCCGTTGTTGGCGCGATTGGTGACAGCGCACGCGATCTTCTGCCCGTCATCCTGTTTATCCTGCAGACCACTTGGCGATCCCAAGGTAAGGTAAAGGCAAGGAGTGGTTAGTAAGAAGGAGGATGTCCACTTGGGGAGAAGAACCACACAGACCTGCCGTCTAACAACAGTTCGCGCCTTTCGCCTTTCTTGTTCATGTCAGCGCTGTCCTTAACCAGCTTTGATGTAAGTACACGCTAGTCAGACAACACGCGTATACCTGTATATCATATACATTTCTTCACGCCATTGTGTCTGTGTAACTTTGGCGGCAGAAGAAGCACAGCTTGCAACACAAAATAGGCAAAAGTTCATAACTAAAAGGACGAACTTACTGGCACGTCTTCAGCCCTTACATTGGCAGATCTCGACGAGAAAACTTTTCCTGCATGTATTGTGAGG
Source organism: Lanistes nyassanus (assembly GCA_004794575.1). Classification (NCBI taxonomy): domain Eukaryota; kingdom Metazoa; phylum Mollusca; class Gastropoda; order Architaenioglossa; family Ampullariidae; genus Lanistes; species Lanistes nyassanus. Next base: position 21,020 of record SMGT01001934.1, on the reverse strand, counting down.
CGTGCCCTAACCTGGTACGAACTGAGGTGAGACGACTTGGAATCAGACTGTAAACGTCCTGTTTGACCCGAAAACACAGACTTCAACGTATACATGCAAACAGAAGTCCCTATCTAGTAATAAAACCTAACCCTGCTTCTAATCCCAACCGCCCGAAAAATCAAAAGCTACCATTCGAACCTGCATCCATTCAGTTGCGGAAAACCAGTCTTTACTACGGGGCTATGTTTGTTTTTGTTCACTGTACCTGTTGCGTTTTGAAGGTTTTCTTCAGCGCTATAGTTCTTGTATCGTTCATTGTATTCTTTTTTTAAGATCGTCTCACTTCCTTTCATTCATTGAATTGATAGTAAGCTTCCTTTCATTCATTGAAGGATTGACACGTTAATGACCCATAAAATTGTGTAGTCATAGAAGGAAAGACGTCACGCGTTCTTTCATAGAAACGCGTAAATATCAGCTTCGAAGAACCAATGAGAAGGTGTAAATCGTGTTGTTAAGGGAAACAGAGAAAACTTTGGGGAGGAGGCCTAACGCTTCGGGAGTTTTGGAAGGGACGTTACAGAGGTCAGACGTGTGTGCAAGCTTGCGAACCTTGCCAACGGTTTTTTCCTACAGAACTAGACGCGTTGCTATTCC
>SMGT01001934.1:7012-19440 GCA_004794575.1 Lanistes nyassanus | reverse complement strand
CACACACACACACACACACGCACTGTTACGTATTTGTTCAATTGCACCATTCTTTCCTCTACTTTCATTCTTAATGTTCATAGTTCAATAAATGTGTAAAGTTATCTGGCCGTGTACCTTTTGGTTGAAAAGGTGAGGGTCTGCACTAGGCGTATGTTTCTCGTGTTTCCTTCCCTAGAATTCTAGCACACCCCACAAAACGTTACTGTACCCATAAGAAGTTGCATTGTGACGTCTCGTTGCATTTCAGTACGCTGTCCCTGATTGGCACAGATCAGTTTGAGCCACTTGGGGATACCCCCAAGTGGACATATTTGAAAAGAAAATGGCAGTCTGGACATCTTAGATTAACAACAGTTCCCAGCTTCTCCGTATTGAACGATCTTTCTAGGATTTGGTAGCACAGTAGCTGCTAACCGAACCCCAGATCAATACATAAATGTGTTTTCTATTTTGGTCTAAATATGCAGGAGGGTTCAAAACTTTCAGATAGGTATAGCTGATAAATCCTTCAAGAAAGAAATGTTGATAAAGAACAAATGAGGACCAAGCGCTTAAATTATCGAAAGATAACTCCAACAAAGGTACTGGCAGCGCTCAAACATAGGGTATGCAGACGTGTGTGCCCAAGGGAGCTCACCGTACCCAAACACGTAGCAAAGAGAGGGCCGAAAGAAAGGAACTTGGCAGATCCTCAAAAAAGATCTGCCATCCCTTTCTTTATAACGGCGCTATTCTTCACACAGCTTACCCTCGGTGCACAAAGTGTGCATACAGAGAATCCATGTTAATGAAGTCAGCCCGCTCACTAAGCGTGTGCTGACTAGGATTCAAAGACGCACACAACATAGGACAAATAAATGAAATCCTCAAGGTGCAAATTATAATTAATAAAGAACAAATGAGGACCGAGCGCTTAAATTATCGAAAGATAACTCCAACAAAGGTACTGGATTGCTGATTAAGATGTTGATTAAGATTGTACCAACTCTGCTAGTAACAAGACCCACTGTTGTCGTCGTCTTTATGTGTTGTCGTCGTCTTTATGTAATGTGCAGCACGATGTAACACCCATCACTGTTTCCTTTTATTTTTGTAAAATGTTGTTTTATACAGGGCAGCTTGACATGTTTTAAGTGTTGACTTCGTCACAAACACAATGTTCGGTGTAAGGTGCCCCTCACAGTAGTAACGTGCACTAACCGACACAGTGGGATCGTAAGTTCGGATCCCACAGGTACTTGGTGCACACGTGACCCCAGTATCTTTCTGGGTGAACGTGGCGGGGTTTTCTTTTCCCACATACCCTCCCACCCCCATCCCCATCTCTTTCCCGTCCTACCCTTAATCCCGAGGCCAATTCAAACAGCCATACAGCCAACCAACTCAACAGAAGAGCAACTTTCATAGCTTTAATCTCCAATACGTGTCAAGCACAAATCCATAAATTCGTCATTAAGATAGCACGGAAAATATATTTGAATGAATATCTCCAAATGAGGATCGTGTCATATACTACCTGTACCACTTTCTGTTATCACTAGAGTACTCTGAAATTAATTGGGTCTCAAAATCATGACAACGGGATGGATTGGTCGAACCACATTTTTTTTAACGGATGGAACACTTCATTGAAAAAGTAAAGATCTCCAGATCCGAACCCGTTCTTCTCATCGTCAGATTTTTCAGATTTTATTTACTCTTCGGCTCTCTTTGAGTGGTGGTGGTGGTGTTTGGGGGGAGCATTCAAAAATAGTTCAAATAATAAATATTCTAAAAATAGCAGATCACGACAGAAGTAGAGTATAAAATCTCTCGATCAACACACACACACCTCTCTCTCTCTCTCTCTCTCTCTCTCTCTCTCTCTCACACACACACACACACAGAGTCGTATACAGGTACATATGTAAGCCCTGTTACATATCCACACATGGATATAAATAGAAAGGATATATAAATATATCAGCATGCATACATGTCTACTAGAATTAATAAATATACAAGCATGGAACGTCACGACAAAATATCTCTCTCTCACACACACACACACACACGCCTCCAGTAAGTTTCCCATCAACAGATTAATTCCGTAAGAAAAAAAAGACGGATCGGTGTCACGTGACTAAAGTGTGGTTTGTTGACATTTCCTTTCAAAGGAAAGAAAATACTACAGCGATCAGCAGATAGAACTTGTGAACTTATTCACAACTGCACCGCCGGTCATCGCAATGTGTTATTAAAAAAGACAACGCCTGAAAGCTAAACACGAATGTTAAGCCCGGTCTTTAAAAGTTTTTATATATATATATATCCCTTGATACAGCTCTTTATCTACGAACATCTTGTATTAGTTAAAAAGGTCGATATATACATTAATCAGGATTTTTTCTACTGCCACTTCTATACTCAACCGTATGTTTGTCAAATCCTGTTATTTAAGCTTCCATTGTCTCTGACTTTCTTGTATGAAGTGTGAATAGTATCATCTCTGTGTATGAAGTGTGAATAGTATCATCTCTGTGTATGAAGTGTGAATAGTATCATCTCTGTGTATGAAGTGTGAATAGTATCATCTCTGTGTTTATTTTCGTCCCCGTCGTTCTGCTGAGGCTGGCTGCGTTTTACTGGGCCACTGTACGTTCTCGTGTATAGTGCCAGGAGGGGAAGGGTCAGTCGTATCGTCTTGCTGCTGACCTGAAATCAACGAAACACGAGCAGAAATACGACTGACAGTACTTGTAGCAGTACCAACACCAACTGGATGAAGATTTCATGAGAATGTTGCTATCGCATAATTTGTTAATCTCTTTCAAAGATGGATATAAATTAACTCAGATATAGTTATCTTCTCTCTTCGCGCAATGCAGTGGAAAGCAAAACAGGAAAGCACGTCAGCCCCCCCCCCTCCAACTCCACAATTCTCCAGATAAAGGAGTACTAACGTCTGTCCTCGTAAGGACAAAATAATATCAAATAATCGCTAGTATCAAAATATGCGTTTGTTCTCATCCCTTTACCTTGTGTTCAGTTTTCCCGATACAGCACTTGTCCTTGTTTATGATACCCACGCACGCACTGTTTCATCTACCACATTCTCCCCGTACATTTTTTGTAATGTCGCGAACTGGGAGTGATTTGTCTTTTAGGACATCTTTGTAATGTCTGTACTCGTACTGAGGAGAAGATAACAACAGATTCATGCCTTGCCACTGGTGACAAGTCTGGCTGAGATCTTTACGTCGTCTGACCCCAGAGGCAGACACAAATTTCCTTGTTTCTATTTGTGGGCAGAGAAAAATAACTCACCTTCTTGAACACGGTCAATTTTTTCTCGTTCTATGCCTCTGGGTCCTGAGCTCTAGGCTCGGGTTGGTCGTAGACGCCTCCTCGAAGGAAGAAAGAAGGAAAGGTGTTGCGCACAAATGGTGGAATCAATTCTGATTCAATACAGTAACAATACAAATGTTAAGAATGTTGCCATTGCGCCAGCCCATGAAATTAAGAACGTCTTCCGGCTTTTGTAATTTTTTTTTTCACGACCAATTTCTTTCATTTCATGAAATGTCATTGACTTCGGTACCAACTTCATTAGTACGACTATGTTGCTGATCTGTGGGAATAATAACAGGTCGTCTGGTAGTTAATAATAAAATGATGATATTTAAACAGAATCTCAAGCAATATATTGTTCGCCATACAATTAAGAACGGATAGAATGTTATCAGAAGGCAGATATGTATATTATTTTCTTCTAACAACAGTGTCTGTGTTCCATTCCTATGCTTGCTATTCATCTTGTTTGACGTTACCGTGATGTCTCGGTTTGAACAGTAACTTCCATTCACTGCTCACAAGTTTATCAACAGGAAACGTTGAGACGCTAAAACTGAACAACAGCAGACTACTTACTATATAATCGTTGCAGCTTTCTAATCACACTTCAAATTACTCGATGTTCTGATACGTTTAACATCGCCAGACTACCTTCAACAAGCATCCCACGTCTCCACAAAACAGCCAGTACCACGCCGACTCCCAGCAACACCAAGGTCAAGGTCACACCTATCCCAATGCCGAGGCCCTTCTTGAAGGCGTCTTTAAGCGCAGACAACACAGAGGTTGATGTTATTAAACGATTTTTTTGGTATGAAAATTTGGTACAAAATCAGATCCTTCTGTAAAACAGTGGGTGCACAGTTTTATAGACATATACTCAAGTTTAATTAATGAAAGGCTTAAATACTTTAACTACAAACATTAGGAAGGTCTGGCCATTTTGGTATTTGTTGAACACGGAATGGTCAGATAGCAAGGTCGGTTTGAAAAAATTAGCGTCCAGTAGCAGTTTCAGTTTTCAATGATATCACCCAATCAGTCCATTGTACGGAGTTGTAGACTATATGGAGTGCTGTATAGGAGATCTGCGCGGCAAAGTGGGAAAACTGGTCGTTTTCGCGCATCGTGTTAGCGGTCTCTTCCGGTGAGCAGACAAAATATCCCTTCTACTCACCTGTTAAAAGTTCGTGTCGTTTCTTACAAAACAAGGCCTATTTTCAATGAACAATTTAACAGCCAAGGATTTTAGACTCCTTATCAACTATACAGAAAAATAAAACAAGCAATCTAGTCATGTGCCCAGAACTTTGCTCCTGTCATAAGCTAAAGAAGGCGCGCGATAGAGGACAGATTCCATGTACTATACAACTCCGTGGTCCATTGGGCTGCTTATTTTGGGTTCACATCGTCTGACCCATTCGCATTAGAGCAGTTGCACAACAGAAATCCAATCGATCGCCTTCTCGTGATTTTATAAAGTTTTAAAGAGTTAATGTGTGTGAAAGAATATTATTAAACACAGTTAAGTTTTGTTGAAAATTGCTGCACGAGATCTTACGTCTGCTTTCAGTACAGAAAAGTACAGTAGCATTAATGGAATAATTCTTGTAAACAACCATTCATAGAAGTCCACACTAACAAACGTAAACATCGTGTATCTGCACATGTATGCTCGCGAAAACACACACACACCAACACACCCACACACGCACACACGCATTCACACACTTTTCAGCCAAACAGCGGATATTTCATGCACATATTGGTGGAAACAGGAACCCTTAACTTAAAAGCAGATTTATTTACAATATTTTTTCACATAAAGCAATATTTCACTACTTACCTGGGGATGTCTCCAGCAATGCTGTGCAGTCTGCAAGGTAAAATATTTTTATGTCATTCGTTTTTATCTATGCCTGGTGACTGATTACCTATTATATAACTCTCTCCGTTACGTGTGAAGAAAACATATGAACGCACATACAAGTCACTCTCCACGCGAACGGCAAATAATATGGCGACACTTCGCTGACTACATCGACAGAGTGGGCCAACGATGCGTGATTACAAAGCCATTGTCATTAAGAAAACGACTTTTTATTCTAAAATGTAGGCGGTCCTAGTCATGTCTAACCTGACAATGTCAAACGGATACTGGCGCTGACACTGACGTCACGATTGACGTGATTGGTGACAGTGCACGTGACCTCTTTCCCGTCATCTTCTTTTAAAATATCCGTGACGACACAAGTGGGTCCCTTCTGGCGGTCACACAGTCCGTTCCACTCAAACATTTCGTTGGTCAAGGGTCTGACCTCGTCTACCTGACAGGTAAGAATCACCTGGCATTTGCCGTTGGCTAAAACGTTGGTGTGGTACTGGATGCTGGTATTCTTCGGTCCCTCTGTGACGTCACAGAAACCATTTAATTTAGTGCTTGGTTTCTTAATATATCAATTCTGTCTTCAAGTATAAACATCGCAGGAGATCACATTACTTGAACTCTTTCCGGCAAAATGATAAATCAGGAATTACATACAGGGGGAAGAGATATGACTAGCATTATATTTAAAGACACTCAGAAGCTTTTTGTTCTGTGTACGCTATAGATCTTGTCAAGGAGCTGATAATGTCCAACTTATGGTTAATTTTATTAAATGTTCCTGTCAGAAAAGATGAGATTACTATCCCAGAAAAGCTTAAGAGAAGATTATATTACATGTTAACTCTACTGAAAAAAAACTGGTATATTTCATTTTTTCCTTGGTTCAATCCAGGGTACAGTGAAGATATGACAAAAAAAACCCTTCGAAAGTAGCTGCGAAGATCTAAGCTGTGGTGTTTTTTTTTTGGGGGGGGGGGGGGGGGGNTGGGCAGGAGTGATTTACTGCAGTGGAAATAATCTATTGTCAGATTGACCTCACCTGAAACTTTCAGGATGACACTAGCACTGGAACTGTACCAGTTGTTGGCATGGTTGTTGACAGTGCACGTGACCTCCTTCCCGTCATCCTCCTTACCACGTGATCTCAAGTTACAGGTGATGCCCTGCTGACCTTTACACAGTCCACCCCATTGGATCATGTCAGAGGTGAAAGGTTTGACCTTTCTCGTCTCACAGGCCAGTAGAACCGAGGTTGTATAAGGAGGAACGTATGCCTTTCCTTCTGACACTTGACAAGCAGTTGACTCAGTGCCGTTACTTTTTGAAGAGAAAACCATGTAGTTCTTGATAATGACGTCATCTGGTCCATCTGAAAATGTCGCGGAAACTTAGAAATACTTTTCTGTGGTTCCATGTAACTACAGTTATATGCAGCAAGTTTATTTACATCTTTCGAAATTTGATGGAAACGTTCACAATTAAAACTATTCGTGTAACTGCTTTTAATTATATTTCATATAAATGATATATATTTGAATATTCTTATAACTAACTATCATTCATTTGTGTTTTATAACGTGGTTACTCATTTGTAAGCGTGTACGTCATATCGTGCGTGCGTGTGTGTGTGTGGTGAAGGCTACGGGAGAGCGTACTTTTCTGTTGATTATAAATGGTTCTTTGAAGAAGACTGCGATTCCTAACAGTTGCCGATCAACATAAAAGCAAACTGTTTCAAATCTGTTTGGCACACAGGCACGAATACATAATATAATCACGTGCGCGTGCACTCATACTTACTAAACGTGCATCTGATTGGCTATAAATCCAATCCGTGAGAATTATCTGTGTTCACTGAGTCTTACATTTTGATCTTTCCATAATGAAATGGTAACTGTGTCACGGAAGCATAAGATCAAGTATCATGGTTAGTCACTCACACGCCATGCGTATTTTCAGCGCCGATGTCCGATTCCTAACCCACTCCAGGTGACACGTGACGGACTCTCCATCATGGCTGCGATTTAAGACGTTAGCAGGCAGGGGGAGCAACCCGACTCCCTCATCACCGGAAGCGATAGTCTGACCTCCCAGAAGCCAACTCAGCCTGGCCTCGGGCCACCCTAGAGATGTGCTGGTACAGCTGCAGTTAACCCACCCCACTTCGGGTATGTAGTCAGCGTCACAGCTTGCAGTTGGATCTGACGGAAACTCAATTTCTGGAAAAGTACATAACAAGCAAGTTATTACTCATAATAATATGTGGTGATATAGGCTTTATACTATGTTTACTGCAATAGGTATTTTGGGGTAATCTTTTCTGTTCCTTAGGCATTCTTTTACCAACAATAATATAAACCCCACATAAATACAATACATATATATATATATGTGTTCGTTTTATTTGTTTTGACATATTTTACTATCGACCAAGGTGCACATTGGCCGGGTGTAAACATCACACAACCACGCTTCCTTAAAGGTTTTGCGCGCTGTTTTCCCAACCTGCCTCACACAAACTGCATTCGCCTAGTTCTCAAACGTCATGAACATCATCAAAACAAAGAAACATAGACCAAAAAACAACAAAACAAATAAACCTACCAGCTACTCCAATCAGGCTGTAGACCTGGGAAGCTGTCAGAAAAAAAATCTCTGTGCCTTTATAAATTTAGCGTTGGAACTCAGCCGCACAGGTTGAGTGGTGCTGCAGTACCTGGGACTGGGGTATCGTGTCACAAAATTTTAAACATTAAAACCATTCGATGACATGGATGTGAGCTAGACCTGCTTACGACCCTCATCGCCAAGAACTGGTTTTCCACCAAGAACAGGTCGTACATAATTCTTTTCTAGGCAGAGGGTCATTGGCGGGAACGCTTTAGCTTAGAAATTCTCACACTGATACCGTGATATTATTTATTTACCAGGATACCATGCACGTACTGTTGGCTTCTTCCAGTTCGAGATATACATGTCTTGCACCAGGATAGATGAAAATAGTTGCTTCCGAACAGGGTCTGTCATGGAAGTCAGTTGGAAATGGAATGCTGATGATGAAGTGACCCGCGTAGTTCTGGTTTATCGATGAAGTTTCGTTGTAAGGCACCCACGATACGTTGAGCGTAAAATCATGAAATGAACTCTGTAAATCACATGACCAGAATCATCCAATCATTCAGAACTTTCCCTCTCAGCGAATTTTTAATGTGATTTTGATCAGCAGGATTTATTCACAATTGTTATGTAAAATCTTATAAATAAATTAAGAAATAGAAATTCCTGCATTAGATGTCTTTAGTGGTTTTCCAGTAGTCGTATATCTACTGGTTGTAAACGCTTTTCCACAGCTTAACATAATCCAGATTCTGAATGCTCACCCGTCGAAAGTCACAGAGGAATATGACGTTGTAATTTCCGAGTGCTGAAAACAGATCTGCGATCTTTAAGATGATAGCTAGTGTCCAATTCCCGCGGTGTATCACTTCACTGCTGCTGATGGCTCCAGAGTTCTCTTATTACACAGAAACAAGAAACCATAGAGTTCAGTCTGTATGTATGCATAAAACGACAACATCTTTTAATGAGGTGCTTCTAGGCGAAAATATATCAAGACTGAGAAAGAAATAAAAAGAAAAATTTAAAAAAAAAACAAGTGACTGCTGTTTGGAGTAAAATGTGTAACAACAAAATTTTAGGCCGAGCTAACTGCTGACATTTTGTCCTAGCAGTTGCCTTGATCTAGTTTCCTTGTCACCACAACAAAGACAACAAGACAAATCTATTCAGTTTGCTCACAAAGTGACAGGAGATAAAGTGCTAGGTTATAGATGATTACTGGACTGCTTTTATTTGCGGGTTTAACTTTTTATGTTTACTTTTTTAAATGTATTTAAAATTGTCAGATGCATTATGGAAGAGCTATATATATTAATTTTAGCCCATGTCCCCTTCAAAAATTCGACCTGATTCATTCTCCTTCATGAGATGAAAACCTTCCAACTTTTTTTTTCACACTTAAATGTGATACCAATATAATGTCATAAAATTGACCCTTTTTTGAAGCCGCCGGTATGAATGCCACCTCTTGAATGTTGATTATTAATTATGGATAGAAGCAAGTATTAGTTTTAGGATTTTGGAATAAGTATCTTGTAATATGTTTATATTACTCCAGTCAGCTAAAGGTGAAAAGCACCAACTACTCCGATGGCTCGCATGCATGTGGAAGCAGAATTTCAAACATTATGCATTATACATTATTCATTATACGTTGTACATTGTGCATTGTACATTATACGTTATATAATGTATTGTTGCTGGCATAGTGGTCTTTTCTGAGCAGACATGAAAAGTGTGTGTTGGTGGTTAGTGTCAAAAGATTTGAGTTGTCTTATTTCTTCTGTGTATAGTCAGGATTATAAGAAAAAGTTTAGATATCCCCACAGGTCTCGGACAACCCTGCCTGTTTTCTTATTTATGCATTATAAAATTCTGATTAGAAAAGAACAACTCAAAATTGACTGCAATCTTCTGGCAAGCATTCCATGCATATACACTGAGTTCACTCTGCTGAACCATCCCTATTCACAGTCGCTGTCTGGGTGTTTTTCTGGCAGTGGCGCATCGTGTGACGTCCAGAAACCTCCTCCCTGTATCAAATATCCCCTTTTATGATACAGCAGCGGGTTTAAATGGGTAGACATTCTCACTTGACAACGATAATGGAACCACCCCCTTCCCATTCATTTTATTATTCAGACTAAAAATTGGGGAAATGACAACATCAGCAGTTGAAAGATGGAGGCACTAACTGTTAAGTTTATCCAGAAAAGCAGCGGTTATTATCTAACTGAATTCTTGGATTCAAAACAATATCCTGCCACATACGAGTCCGTGACTCTATCCTCAGAAGTATCCAGGGCCCCTTTAGGGGGATTCGGACTGTTTTATTTATGGAATCTTTGATGTTTGAGTTCTTAATAAAGTGAAATAATTTTCATGGCAATGACTGTAAGCCCTAGTCCTAATAACAATGAAGATTATTAACATTTAATTCATCCAACTAAAAGAATGTACACATTTTATTCCTGATATTCCTACCAACACTTACACACAATTAGCTTAAAAATAAAAAGACTTTAAAAATTTAAAAAAAACATCCTATCTGCAGACCAGGGAGATCTGTAGACATGGGTAACTTCTCTCAAAGCCACCGAATCCTTGGCAAACTTATTCAGCGAAATCAGACTGGTTAGTTGTTCGAATTTTCTATATTTCATTTCGTTTCTTTTATTAGCTATTTTTCGTTGAAGAAATTTTAGCTTGACGAAAACATTTGAAAACTACAAAACAATTTCCTTTTGGTCCTCGGTTTTACATCAGAGAAGGGGTGTGAGTCCGCACAAGTATACTTCCGTTAATTCTTTTCTGAACTTTACAAATGCCATTTCTCTTCAGCAATCAACCAAAAGAAAGAGAGAGAGAGAGAGACGGAGAGTTTCACAGTACACTGATTTCTGTAGATAACTACAGGGAAGGAAACTAGCCGTCGCTTGTTTCGTTGCGAGAGCTGCCCAGCAGAACCGAGAAATTAATGGTTGCATTCGTCTACGAAAAGTAATCGACACATTAACTTGAATCTTGAAAATGTGTCGTATAAATTCTAGTCACAACACAGACGATGAACGAACATGGATATGTTCAAGGTTTTCGAAGTGCGCTACTAAAAAAGCAGTGGCGTGATAAGACTAAAATTAACTGACACACACAAATCAGGGATGCTGTCACCATTTCAGCTGTGTACTTGTTTTCCTAGTGTTGTTCGTATTAGGACTGCCGTGCTTTTAACAACAATGTTTCCGCAAATGTACTTTATGTGGGATTGAATACATCCCTAGAGGATCACTTACTGTAAACATCCACCGTGGTGTTGACAAACTGCTCAGCACCGTTACTGAAGTGTTCTCTACACGTCACAGTTCCCGCCCACTCGCGAGTGACATTCTTGAAGATAAGGTCGGAAGATCGAGAACTATTTTGTCGCACGGGATAGACGGTCGGATGAAATGGCTGGTTGCAGATCCCATTACCTTTACAATAGCCCACCTGCTTGACCTGGCCGCCTACGGTTGTGATGGTCCAGCAAACCGTGGAGTTTGGCGATAACTGACTGCAGGTGAGAGGTGACTCGTACAGAGACAGTTCTTGCACTTCCTTGTTCGGTGTCAACGTAATGCCTGTTGGTAAATTAAGTTTACAACAGACCCTGTCATGGTCTCTCTGCCTCTCTCTGTTTGTTTACAACCATGTTATAAATGCATAGAGTAATATGTTGGGATTACTGTATGTGTGTGTCTGTGTGTGTGTCTGTGCGTGTGTCTGTGTGTGTGTCTGTGTGTGTATCTGTGTGGGTTTGTCTGTGGGTGTGTCTGTGTGTGTGTGTGTGTTCAAGTCATTTACATACCTGAGAACAAAATTCAAAGTACAGTGAAGGTCAGGTGTTGTTTCTAACAGCAGCAACATGGAGAGAGATGGACAGATGGACAGATGAAAAGAATGCCAAAGGAGTCTGTGGAGATCGTGGAGTACGTTGAATGACAGAAAAACATTTCACCTACCGCTCGTCGTCTGACACGTGGCAATAAAGATCAAGAGCACAGCCGCCGCTGTCACAGTCGCGGGCGCCATGGGACGCACATCAGACATCTTCCACTGTCACCTGCACTGTCAGCACTGTGGCTGTTATTCAAGTCTTTGTTTTAGGATGCGATTTAGACCAATCAGGATGTAGCCTCAAGATTAAAGGAACGAAGTTTTTTACACGAGCTCATCATGCAATGTGTCCAAGTAACTGATGGTATCAGAAATGTGTACGCAGTGTTTATGCATGTAAAGAGAATTTGGGTGGATATGTATAATTTCCTCGGTATTATCGTCAGACTATGCCATTGTACGTATAGGGGATAAATTAACTCGGCCACGCGGAGAGCTATGTGCTCGCGCGCCCGAGTATGTTTGGTTGTGGTCTGTCTTTAAATTGAGCGTTAGAAGAGACATTTCTCGTATCTCTATCGCAGTCATCGCTATGATATGACACTATGACCGACGTTAAAACTCATCATGAGCGTGTAAGAAATTTGAGCGGTCGCATTTTTGAACTAAATCGTAACACCGCCCCCCCCCCCCCCCCCCCCCCCCCCCC
>SMGT01001933.1:11681-33977 GCA_004794575.1 Lanistes nyassanus | reverse complement strand
CACACCTGGAATCTATGGTGCAATCTCCTTGACCCACCAGACCCCAACACGTGACAATGTTCAATATAATATTATTTGAAGATATGCGAAAAATAGGACTGACCTATTTTAATGTGTATTGACACTCTCATCTTGCTTATGTCCTGATCACTAGGTACTTTTACCGAGTAAGATATATTGCTTCACAGAATGAGACGCTCACCTTTACACGAAGGTGTCTTGTAGCCAGCAGCACATCCTGTCTCACACGCTCCGTTGAAGACGTTGCAGGAAGTGTTGTTCAGGCAGTTCCCACAGGTTTCGCTGCAGTTTACTCCGAAAAAACCACCTTTGCAGGCTAGCGAATAAAGCGATCTTTTAGCACCACTTGTAAATGTTAACTTCAATTTATCGGGCTAAAACCTAATTATGAATCTCAGATCATTGACGCCTATGTGTTACACAAGGACCCCAAAAGGCATCAAATAACTCTATAGTCATCTCGAAAGTTATATTTGAAAGTGTTGTTGCAATTTCACACGGAAGTAAAAGCTCATGGAGAAACAAGATGACATAATGCATCTGCAGACATCAGACAGCGATCAGACAAACAGAGAGAAAGATATAGACACTAATGTTTTTTCTGGAGTTCAGAAAAGACGACAGTGAAGAAGTGGAGAGGCAGATGGAGAGAGAGAGAGAGGAATAAAGATAGGGGGGAGGAAGAAGGGACAGAAAATCATGAGGTGACACAAATTAGACGAAGTACCATGAGTGGAAAACTAATCTGGTCACTTCTCATGGTCCTACAGGAATATTGTCATGGCGTGACCATCGCTGGAAGCAGTCTGCCCACAGCAGCATGGAGTACTAACATTATTAAGCAGCACAGACGTATGTCCCAGTAGTTCAGCAGGCTGTGGAACTGTGACGATTCTAGTTCACGGTACAGTATCATCTGTCCATCCATTGCCAGCGCGTAACTTCACGCGATCGGATTCTTCGCGTGACGTCAAATTATAGCGTCACATTTTTATTCATATGCCGAAAATCCACGCGTGACGACAACGCGTCTGTTCGCGAGTTAACGGCCAGGACTGGGATCAGATCACTGCACTTCCCAGCCGGACAGGCCGCATCTCCGTACGCTGCGCTGTTAACCGTCACAATCGACGTCCGACAGTAGCTGACCGCTGGAAGTTGCCCAGGCACGCAAGTTCTACATCACCGTGCGGCGAAACTAGTCGTCTGGTAACCTAACCACTGTAGTTGCAACGTGTGTGAATGGAATTATGTTTGAGAAGTTCCTTTCTAACGAACGTATGCATGTCAGTTGGTTGTGCCCTCTGCTAACGCCTACCTTTAAACACTCAGTGGCTTTGCAATTGTATATGTTACGTGTTGCAAAATTTTATTGGAAAAAAAGTGTTTGCGCGGACCACTTTTGTTGTGATCGCAGCGCTAACCATCGCACGACCCGACAAAAGTTTCCGCGCTGATGGTTACAGTTCTGCTGTGTTTCAGGAGGACTGTTTCGCCACTTCACCGTTTCGCCACTTCACTGTTTCGCTTCTTCTGTTCGCTAAATTCCTGCTTTGCTGTTCTTCGTTCGCCTGTTCTACGTTTATCGTTTCCTTCTTCGTCAAGTTCAGCGCTTCATCCTTCATTCGCCGTCACCTTCATAAGCCGCCGCCACGTCTGCATCACCAACACTGCACAGCCGCCATCACCTCATCTGTCTTCGCATCAGCACCATCGACCACAGTGTCACCAGCCCGAGCACGCACGCGGACTGTGCCATCCTACGCGTGAGATAAGTCGTGTATTCTGTGCTGACGCAAACGTGGTGACTCTGACATTTGTGGTCGGTGTGAACATTTTTCACAACACAAAACTGTCTTCAAACAGTCACATTAACATTATCGTCGCCATTCACATCAACAACACATCACCCATTTCATTGTGAGTTGATTAAATGTGGGTTTTCTACACACGGTCGACTTTTTTGTTGAAAAAAGAACGTGTGCATCTGGTGTGTGACAGTCGCTTTTGCAGGCTTCTACCTGTTCCACTGTACTTCCGCTGTAAGTGCACAGGCGCACATCCAGGTGCAAAACACGACCCATAAAACGTTACAGAGACCCTACTTTAAACGTGTCTTATATACCCTGCTAACAGCTACCGACACGTGTCCTGACGTCAATCCGACACTGCCGGACGCTGCATGCACCCAGTGCCGCTGTTGGGTCCCCGCTACCAACAGCACAAACACTCCGCAGCACAGCGACCCAGAAAAAGGTGGTGATTTGACAGCCGCAGTAGAACCAGGTGGTACAGCGGACAACATGTTAATTAAGAAACAGCATTAAGTCAACAGTGTCGACAGGACAGTCTGTCAGGCAGTGACCGGCGAATAAGACACCCGCCTTAGGATCTGTGACTAGGGAAAGGGCAGAGCAGGGCAGAGGAGGAAGGCAGAGAGGTTCCTCTAAGTACTGGAACGCCTTGTATGTCCAGGATCTTGGGAGGTGGGAAGGAGATTAGAGAAATATAAATAGAAGGGTCATCATTTTTATAATTTTAAATCTATGAAACTCACTTTCCTTGCAGTCGGACAACTGATAGCCGGCAGCACAGCCCTGTGGACACCTTCCTGAAGACGGATCGCACGTGCCATTCGAACAATTTCCACACGTGTTTGAGCAGTCGGATCCATAGTAACCGTTACCACACGCTGCAACAGACGCGTGTTTAGACTGTAAGCATTACATGCAGTTTTGAATGTTTAGTTTATTTAGCCTTGATAGCTCTCATCCATTTCTTACGTTAAAAAGATTAATGATTTGTTATCTGATAATTAAGGTAATGGTAAAGCCTAACACAATGAGAAAATAGTTCACTTTATGCTCAGTCGATAAGCGACAAAATAATCTATACATACAGTTTGTACGCTAAGATATCTAGAGGAGTCCCTCTTGAGTCATGCCTTTACCATCTGCCTAATTACAAAGCGTAGTTGTTCTGCTGGGGCCTGTGAGAACCGTTTCTAAATATTCGGCAGCGAAAACTGACCAGTAGAAAAAGATCCTCATTATAATAACTTCTTGGCAAAATTAATTCGTCAATCCTTCACCACCTGCACCTACCTAAAATAAACCACTCTCCAGGTTCTCTTCCCCCTCTATCTCCACACACACGCGCGCGCCCGCGCGTGGGTATGAGTTCATGCATGTGTGTGCGAGGGGAGAAATCAATGTCTTATAAGAACAGAAGCAGTTTTGATTTGTTCTCAACTTTTTACTTAGATGCCTGCACCTAAGCGACCACTCTTCAAAGATTCTGTGTTATTTAGAACTATACAAATATTGAACATGTAATTGAATACCAAAAACTTTAATTTAGATGAAACTATCCATTAAGTTCCTTTTGGAAATCAGGATCTATTTTACTTACCCCACACTTGAACTTGACAAACATTTATCAGGGGTGAGTTATCTTTGTATATTTTCACTCTGCGGCCTGTCGGTGATGAACGGCAGGTGATGTTTGTAATGACAGGTGGAGAAAAGCTTGATTCATAGGTGTAGCACAGGTTACCGTCTATAGCGACTTTCGCATTTTCCAGCCTATTCTTGTCAGCTGCACAGAAAAATTATTCGAAGGATTTTTGAGGGCTTCCTAATGCACCAGAAACAAGGAAAAGCAATATAAAATGCTTATAACAAAATGTGTGATAACAGCATCGTGGTATGAAAACAAGATACTATTACAAGCATATGGGTAACTTTTAACCGATAGTCGTCTGCAAGCTAATCAATGATATCATCGATTTTGCGACGTCGTATAGCAGTCCTAGACTGCACAAAAGTAATGAATTCCGTCAATTAGTAGCTGCAAAAAGACGAGAACACGGTCCACATCACTGACCCGGCGACCTTCCGTACACAGTGATGGAGGAAATGACGTATTCCTTCCCCAAGTCCACCTCCCAGTATGGCGAGAAGTCGCGATCAGCCGTGTGAACACAGGCGGGGTTGGTGGGGAAGTGATTGATGGGCTTGAAGGTGGTGCCAGTGTTACCGTTCACAGCCAGACATGCCGGACCTGACGTCTCGTTCCAGTAAGTACTGTTAAACAGAGAACTGATTCTTGCAGGTTTTCCGAGGGCGACATTTTCTGAAAAAAAGCAAACAGACCTTGGTAATATATTCCTGCAGTTACTGTAGCTAAATAATGACACTGTCCTTCAGTAGTGGTTGAAGATGCAACATTCCCAGCTGAACTAACTGCCCATCGCTTTCTCTTCCTCAATGACTCTTAACACAGCAATAGGTGGCACACGCTCCGTTAGAATTACTTCACTAAAGCTTCTCTGATATAAACAAAACTAATCCTAATTCACCAACACAACGTTGTTGCAGGGGCTAGAAAGATGTTAAAGTGCATCTTCAAGATTCAGAGAGAGAGAGAGAGAGAGAAGTGCGGAGAGATTGGAGAGGCAAGACGGAGTTCAGTGGATAAGACACTAACGACAAGTGAAAAAGAGAGGCTTGGGTACCCTTTGGGCAGGGACCTGATGAAGGACACCGGTTACATCCATAGAGCTGGCAGGAGCAGACGTCACCTGTGACATTTAGCATTTAAGAAATTCTAGAAGGTGCTGGTAATATTGGTTCGATATTGTAACTCAGTATGTCATACTATTTATAAACAGCAGTGGTGGTGATGATAGCCAAATGCTGTTTGAGCTAGAAATAATGTAGGCTGGAAAACATTTAAGAAGAGAACAGATGCTGTAAAACGAGAGATTAGAATAGAGTTTTTCTTTTAGTCACCTTTTCATTTCTGAAAATAAAAGACTTATGTAAAAAATGTAAGCGACAATGATCTCCGTTTGATAGTCTAGTGGTATGTAATCAGTTTTATACAGTCCTGCCATCCCGGCAACATAATTCAGCCCACTGTTCAGTACTCCATCTCCATCAGTCCACTGTTCAGTACTCCATCTCCATCAGTCCACTGTTCAGTACTCCATCTCCATCAGTCCACTGTTCAGTACTCATCTCCATCAGTCCACTGTTCAGTACTCATCTCCATCAGTCCACTGTTCAGTACTCATCTCCATCAGTCCAAACAATATATCTCGGCTTCTGGATACACAGGATCTTTTCTACGAGGACCGAGCATTTCTCTGTTTTGTCCAGTGAGCCATCCCTACATCTAAGGTCTTTCTATAACAGCCTCCAGCCATCTCTGCTCCATGCAGCGACATGCTTAATGACTTGACGCACGTGCAGTTTCACACACACAGCCTTCAATATATCTCTCTTCCATCAGGCAAACCGAGTGGCAAGCGTTCTGTGGTTCTATCCCGATCTGATCTCTCTCCCCGTCCTTCCGTCCGTCTTACCCTGGGGATGGGGCTTATATCTAAATGGGGAAGTTCCTTCGAGAATGTTCTCCAAATCCCAAAATTCGTAAACCATAATTACATCTGGCAGGGCCAGTTCCGAGCTGGCCAGCATTGCACTGGTTGCCTCAGGTGTCAACTGATGCATGTCTCCCGTGGGACTATTTCGCCGCCATGTTGCCTGGGCAGACTGGTCAGCGAAGGTTTCTACCTGGTCCCTGCTGCATCAAGTGTTATGATTTTTCTGGCGTCTCGTTGCCTACCCAATGAGGAGGTAGAGCAAATTGTTACGGTCGACCTGATTGGCTCGCCAAAACAGCCAGGAGAGAGCGCGCGGTGGAGCGAGGAAGGTGGTCCGGCTGAGAGCCGAGGGCAACCTCCCCCCTCCCCCGGTTCATCCGTCACCCTGAGAGTAGGTCGGCTGCGGCGAACAACCCTCCGGGGCACAGGCCACCACCCCGAACAGGTACAAAGCCTATTCGCGTAGCTCTTGTAAGTCGGGCTTCATGGCTATAAAACGCCGCCGATGGCCAGTCAGGAAAGGAACTCGGGCATTCGGACAATTGCTGAGACTGCGGAGCTGAGAGACGTGGTGTCTGCGGCATTCCTATCCAACATCGTGAAAGTTAAGTTTACGTACAGTGTAGGAAAGTAGGACACGATCGTAACTCAAAGATAGTTGTATTGAACAACCTTAGAAGGAAGGATAGATCAATTGTGTTGATCTGTCGGTTGTCCAACGGGACTAGTTGTTTGTAGAATACTTACGGTTATCTCTTGTGATCGTCGATCGATCTTATTGTTTGTTCAGACGTCAGCGTGACGTCATTTTCTGAGTGATTTTAGTACGGACAGGATACGGTTTTCCTTGTGTTCACCGAAGTGAATTATCGCTACGGTAGTTGATTCATAACCCGGTAAATAACGTGTGCATGTAGATACGTATAGCGTCGCTGGGATGAATATATGAGAGTGCGAGTGATTGTTCTACATATGTCAGGAGATGTATATTGGAGCATGATTCATAGTGTAGTAGAAGACTATGTTGTAACTGTAAATAAATAGAATAATGTATTATCGCTGCCCTCTTTTATTAAGTTGTGCGCGTGACAAGCAAGGCTTGAGCCGATTTGAAAATAGATGAAATTAGGCAGCGATCACATTGTTAGTTTCCCCCTTCTTGACACATTTTTATGTTGTTGTAACTCTAGTTAACGAGCAGGCTAGTGAAACACATAAGGGCAATACCCCTAGACACGACAGAGTAAAATACCACAACATCAAGCATGTCAGCTGCTCGAAGATTCTCTGAACCAAGTCAGTGCTGATGATTCCATGAGAAGTTTTCTTCAGCCTCTGACAATGTCTTCTTGTAGACAGTAGACACGTCCATGATGTGGATTCTGTGGAGATAAGAGGAGATCACACGGTCGAAGATAAGACGCGGAGCGCCATGTCACTGCCGTGGATTTTATGTTGTATCTGTACCAGTTGTCTCCACAAGCTATTGTATCTGTACCAGTTGTCCCCACAAGCTATTGTATCTGTACCAGTTGTCTCCACAAGCTATTGTATCTGTACCAGTTGTCTCCACAAGCTATTGTATCTGTACCAGTTGTCCTTGTTGTCTGTTCTTAATGCAGCACGTGTTCGTTAGTGTTGTCACAGTACAGCCTGTCCGCTTCAAAGCAGCGTGTTATGTTAACTGTGTACAGTGGTGTTGGGACAGTGGGAGTGTACCTAAGGACTGACACGACCCAGTGACACAGTTTCCCACTCAAAGGGCAGCCATACGTAGGGTCATAAGATGTATGCCCGCCGCTATCAGTGACGTTCGAGTAATTAGAAAAAGGTAAAATAAACAGCTATCTTGAACTTTGTGGGATGCAAAGTCCCGAAGTTTTCGGAATGAGATTTACATTTACAGTCAAGATTACTCTAGAGCACAGCGCTGAAAGACAGGTTATATTAATCGGCAGAGCAATAGCAATAAATTCTCTTGCTTTTTCTAGAATGTTTTATGTAGTAGAAATACCATGAACGCTTACCTTCCACAAGATTGATAAGCCACAGGCAAAAAAGACACAGGACGAGATATCCATTTTCACTACGAGATACACCCAGATACATGACTGGTGGCGTGTGACAACACGCAGTACCAGAAGGTTTATCCACACGACAACCAGGAAGTCCTTTTTCACAAGGGAGAAATAATCCCATGATCTGACTGACCAGTGTGTGCATACGGGCGTGCATGAGAGAGAGAGAGAGACACACACATTTCACTTCCTCCTTGACTGCGTCTGACATTTGATAAGCAGCAGCAACCATGGCTGCACAGATAATAAACCTTGCCTTACAACTTTCGCCATGTGGGCCGTTGATGTACCACAATTCACAGCTGCGACAAAGTGTTCGACGTTGTAAGGGAGATCGAAATATGATAAAAAAACTAAACGGCTCAACTATCACTGAAAAACGAGGAGTAGAAAGGAAATATGTTTAAGATAGCCTACTGGTACTTTTTTTCTTATCTAGAAGCACCCGCCGAAGGTGTTTCTGATTCGACCATATTAAACGGGGTAGTGGTGGGACATCCCTCATCTATTCCGGTCATTAATTATTTCTAAGGACATATTTATTATCTTAATCAGTTTACCTACCTGTTAAACTGCCCTCGCTTGGGTACAGACCCTGAGGGAAGATACAAAACTGGGATTTGCAAGCCGTTGAGTAGACCTGGTATAGGAAGGGGTACTTTCGGAATATCCCAGCATTCCATCCACCCCCCTTTGCACAGGCGTTACATTTTTCCTTCGCTATTTGCCACCAGCCTGTCAAAGAGAGAGAGAGAGAGAGAGAGAAGGGATGTCAGATGCATTTTTAGATTGACCCCTGGGAACGTAAGTTAATAAAGAATAATTCATATAAAATGTTAAACTGCAGAATTGTCATTACAATCGTATAAGCTTTCATCTGTTATCACCCGATCTTTAGATTTGATTTGAACAAGGAAGTTCCTATCTCACCTTTCTGCTCGCCTGGAGGACGGAAAACAAACAACAGGTTGACTTAATCCCAGCATCCTGTTTCAACGAGGAAAGCGTAGGTTTCTGTGTATTACGCATCATTACCTCTGATTAATTCGGTTTCACTTGTGAGAGAGAGAGAGAGAGAGAGAGAGAGAGAGAGAGAGAGAGAGGGTGGGGGGCTTCTTCCTCTTTTAAATGTGTTGGTCATTGCAACTGAAAAATTGAAGGGATTCCGGGAGTTTTGAGTTTAACCTAGAAAAAAATGTTCATGTGTGTTGTATGACAAGAGTTTAGCTGTACATATTTATAGCGTACAACAGAGGCTCATGCAGTTCTCTTAACGCATCCACTTCCTCCTCCCCCTTCCTCATTTTCGCTCATCTACAAAAATCCTCTTCATAACCCACCTCCCTTCTCAAGTTTCTCTCTCTGTCTCGCCTGCTTTCTCATCAGACACCTGGATGCGCGAACAAACACACGCACAATACTGTTTGAAAGAAGATTTTCCCTCCCTCACGGCGGCAAATCCAATGTCAACGGGTAGAGCTGTCAGCACGCTGAACCAGTGTCAACACGCACCCAGGCACGCACGCACACCCTCCCATCCTCCCACCCGCAAACCTATTCCACCACAAGCACGGACTAATTCTACACAGGCGCTCAGTTCAGACGGGTCAGACATTCTTTTAACTGAGATTATAGCGCAATCACTGGTCTGGGTATTTGTACATTCCACAGCCCGACAGCTTGCTGTCACCGCTCTTTCTCCCCATTACCCCCAAATTCCATTCACCCACTTACTTCTTTACCCCTCCCACACCTACACAGACACACGCAGAACACATAGAACACACAGCCAAGCACAAAAACTCAGGCCAGCTGTCTGCCCAGGTAACCACCTCTCACTGTAAAATGTGTTTTGTTGAGTCATTTTATTTCTGTTTTCCTTTGCTCCCTGCCCTCTGTTGAAGCATCGATTGAGGTCATACAGACACTTGCCATTGCGTACTTTCTTTATGTGTTGTTGTCACTGTCCGACATCAAATCAAAACGATCTAATAGGCTGACCCTCTGCTACAAAACGTCTCCTTTAATACGGTGAAAATTAAATCAGAAAAATGCATAAGATTTTTTAAATTATTTATACCTGTACCACTTTACCCAGTCTCATGCAATCGTGAAGACGCCAAACAAGGTGTGCGCGTCCCAAAGTTTATTTGTTGAACATAAGCCGTTGCAGGTGGTGGCCGGCGTAACATGCAACCTATTCCATAGTCTAGTGGCTAATATTGGACCTCTTCTCTATCTCTACTGTCTACCCTATTAGTGACACAGACTGAAGCCTGCTCTTCTGCTACTCTAAATTTTGCCTGGCCGCTGAAGGCATTGGCTTCTTCCAGAATAAAGCTCCGTTATACAGCTGCAGCGGAGGCGCACGTGGAAGTCAGCTCTGTAGCTCACCTTTCCACTGTGCCCCTCAGTCTTCTGCCTGCTACCTCCTGCCTTGGGCTTTCTGTTGTCAAAACTTTCTAAGTCCCATGGCCAAGCAACCATAGCCCTAAGGGCTGGGCGTAAGCCCAAGCAAGCTTCTCCCGTCTGTGTCTTTCTCTCTTGATCTAATCTGAATCCCAATCTCACATGTCCCCCTGTTCTTATTTCCCCCTACTCCAACGCCCTCTACATCACATGGTCTATTCTTGTAAACAGCATCACGAGTTTCCAAGGCCAGCGACCGGACATTACTAATGCATTCGTGATCAGTTGTCGCCATGCTATCCCTGACTCTTGGACCTAGGAGGTGGGTTGACTACCCCCTTCCCTAGTACATATTGTTCTCTGGGTGAGCACAAAATTTACTTCCTTGAACTAAGCGAACCACCCTCTGGTTTAAACTGAGTGAAAACACTAGTTTAATTTAAGTAAATAATACTGGTCTTACACGCCCCTACTGTCAATTTCGTTATATTCCTCCCATGGCCACTAAAAAAAAGGAATCAACGATTACCTTTTTTTTCTAATCAAACTCTCATAACGAAATCGAAACATTATTACCTATGCCAGCCACGGCATCGCGAATACATCAAGGCATGCAATACAAAGTGTTACAACACAACAATTCCATGCTATACTACATTATACAAATCAAAACATAATGTCCAACAGCATGAATTGCCCGGGATCTTCTTGAAGTTCATCTTCTACCTCGCGACACCTTACAAGCAGTTGACGTCGCATCAAATCGTCTGTACCATGGCAACGCATCTTTCTCACGGCGATCCACAGTTCATGTGAGTTCACCACGTCCGAACTTTCCAAAGAGTGTCTTTTCATGGGACGCGCTATTAATAAATCTATATAGTTGTCAACAAAAAGAACAAAGCAAAGCTAAGCCTTAATATTATCCATGCACAAAGCTGACCAAGCTCGGTTATATATATATAATATAAAAAACACAAATCAATTCAGCCCAATTATCATCAAAAGAAAAACTCTATGACGGCATGCATAATATAAATTACTACATCTTCGAAAAATCAAGAGAGTTCGCTCTTGTGTTCCATTAACCGATTGACTGCATGATGCGGCACAAAAACAACACACACACAACACAATGTCAACGGTCCGGTTACCCACGGCTCCTCGCTGACGTTACACCTGTGGCTCGTCCACACTCTGGGTAAAAACTGCTGGCCACGCTGAGTCCGGTCACATCAGGAATCTTCTCAGTCGTCCCACTCCTTTTCCTTGGAGGCGCCGAAATGACACATGTCCTCTCTTCGGTGGGCGTCATGCACATCGCCCCTTTGCTAGGAAAGTTCCTCCCCGTCCTCTGAGGTAAGGTGGCCTCAAAGACGTTTCAGAGATTTGCTCGCAACTGACCAATGGTCAACCAGTGCTTACACAGCATAGTCTGGCTACCACCTAAGCCATTAACTTCAGTTACTGCGACAAATCTCAAAGTACCCAGCTATAACTCCTGGTTCAGCATCACATGCTAACCCCGTTGGCTCTTCTACCGTCAACAACCTAATTTGCATCAGACTACTCGTCTTTTCATGCAATTAGCATAATCAGTTACTCACTGATAACGACATGGTTAGCTTGTCCACAGCTAACACTATCAACTCAACAAGACTACACGTCTTAAAGTACGAAACGAATCATCAGCTACTCGCTGGCTTCAAAACAAATTACTTTTCCACAACAACATACAAAAAAAAAACAAAAACAAAAAGCCCGCAAAAATGCAAATCAAGTGAATCATGAAACATCAAGCACGAACATCTACGGCAACAACAAACACACACAAATCCAAATTCAAATAATTAAAAAAAAATCAAATCCAAGACAACACATAACACAATAAGCAGGTGGGACAGCTTTTCGTCTGGGTCAAAATCCACCAACAATAAGCCACTATCTGACAGTCCATGTGTGCACACCAGCGATGTGGGGGGTGGGGGGAAGAAAAAGGGCAAAAACAAAATACAACTAAACCAGTAGGGCTGGGTCCCAAACACTCTATGGCATCCCCACAGCCAAACTGCTACATGGAGGCGCCGAAACATAATCTCCTCTTCGGCAGGCATTAACCGCACCCCTCGACTAGGCGAGAACCTCCGACCCTGAGGCACCACCGCCTCAGTACACAAGGGAAATGCTAACCAGTGCTAATCCCGCGCAATACGGCAGCATCCCATTCTCCAAACTATCACTACACAAAACCCACAAATCGCAACCCCGTTACACAACACGGTGTGAAAAACCGAGGCAAGACTAGCCGTCAACGCGAACATTTCACGTGACCAATCAGACACAACAATCTTTCCCTGGTGGCTTGGCAAGCTCTAACAAAAACAATACCAGACCACAACGACACCAAGTTAAAAAGCTTAACCCAAAACACTCTGCTCCATACAATAGACACACAACAACATCAACTACAACAATCATATCCCTCATATAGTGAGGGGTTATAATTAACCCTGTGGTCAGAATCTTATAAAAGAAATGAATGAATCTTTTCCTCCGAGGCTGTACAATGCATATTTCCAAACTATTTCTTTTTACAGTTACTACTGACCGCTTGCGTACGCACACACATAAAGCATGTAGAAGCCAAAGTACCCAACCCACCCAACCATACCCACTCGCTCACCCACCTACCACCCCACCCCCACTCACTCAATCGCACATCTACCCACTCACCCACCAAGCATGCACTATTAATAATACAAACCATTGCGAGTCAACGGCTGCAGTTATTCCGCTCTATTTGTTGTAGCGGTTACAATACAAATCACGATGTGTAAGCTAATGTGAGAGACGGTGGTTCTACATGGCGGTGATTTTGCACTACGGGGGATGGGGCCCTAAGCTATACACAGAACCCACCAGACTGATAGCTGCACTAAGATGGCCAGTGTGCTGTGAAGAGGCAGTTTAGTGTTCAGGAGCAAGGCCAAGTGGTGTCTCTACAATGTTAAGTTTTAAAAAATAACCTTTGTCCATTCCTGGATTCGAACCAGCAACATGCACACGCTAGTCCGTAGCTCTACCATCACGTGAAGCCTTCAGCGAGTCGTAGAGGTTACTAGTGGTGTAAACAGCGGTAGCATTCTCGTAGTCTGTTGACACAGGTGGAGGAGGACTGCTTTATTGGGCTGGACTTGAGTTACTCACTGTTAAATGGAGTTCCAAATAAACAAACTTCGAAATTTAGTAAGAAAACTCTAAAACAACAACTAAAGCAATAATAAATTGCGTAGTATATGGCCTTAGATAATTTATTATACACCCGGACGATCATTATCTTCGAAATTAAATTCTATATTACCTGTTTCCAAGGGTGTCAAAAAACTAGAAATTGAGGTTTGGGAGTCTTTTTGTTGGAGCAGTCGAAATCTCATGAACAGATTTGGCTGCTCATTATTGAAAGATATATTAACAAATATGAAAACAAAATAAACGTGCACATGCGCGCGCATCCTCCCAAACCCACTCAGTGACCCAATGCCTCTTTAACTGAACCTTTCATCATGGTCCCAAGATGTAAAAGTATTTGAGACATACAAATCTAAAAGAAGCTCTTCTGTGTTCAAATAGTTTACAGTATAGTTTTTCTGGATATATGGTGAACTGTCTCTTACTTTCATTGCATTTCATTCCTTGATATCCAGCTTTGCAGCCCTGTGGACATTCCCCTGACACGGTGTTGCACGTTGTTCCTTCCGAGCAGTTGCCACAGGTCTTGCTGCAGTTCGGACCGTATGAACCAGCGGTGCAAGCTGCAGGAGGTGAGATAATTTATGTAAAGCATTTCTAGTTATACCGTCCGTATCCGCTCATTCGCAGCACCCGGGCATCTGTCAGATATGTCTCGGTCTGTCTGATGATGATGAAGATGACGATGAAGACAATGGTGACGATGGAGATGGCGATGACTATGGCTGACGATGACGACGAAGAGGAGGAGACTACAATTTGGGGACTAGAATTTCTCGCAATTCGCACAAACGGACAACATAGACATGGTATAGACGTTTCCAAGTCTATTTCTATTACAGTTTACATGCATATGGGGCCTGGAAAGTTGAGTTTGAAAGTGTTATTCACAACTTCACAAGAAAATTAATACTCCTGGACATACAGGCTGACAGACTGTATCTACAAATATCAGACAGCACGCGATATTGACAAAGACGGACCGACGGACGGACGGACGGACGTTTTTGTTCTGGAGATTAGGGTGAGAAAGAAGATAGGTAGCTGGGAGGGGGTGGGAGGCTAGAGAAAGAGAAATATAGAGAGGAAGGGGGGCAGGGGAAAGGAGAGACAGAAAATGATACGTTGACAAAAAGTACGCCTGAGTGGAAAACTGTGTTACTTCTCATCATCATGTAGGAGTTTTTACATCGATTATAATGTAGGTGGCGTGGCCGTACTGGAGACAGTTTGCCTGCAACAGCAATACTGGCATTACACAAGAAAAGAGTGCTGATTAGTCAGCCGAAGCAAAAGCTATCGATACAGCACTTAGTGGACTGCATGTTGAGAAACAGCATTAAGTAAACAATGTCGACGGGACAGGCTGCCAGGCAGTGACCTTTCACCCCGCTGATGTTCGAGGACTTATGACTTATGCTTGAACTTAAGAATGAACCAGAAGCCAAAAGTAATACCAACCCTAACCTTACCCCTACCCCCTCCCCACAAAAAAAATAGTAAGGTAATAAAGGTACCAAACCTGCGACTTTTTAAAATGAATGAGAAACCCGATGTCTTTACCACTCAGCTAGCGACCACCGCGGATTGGCCTCCTCACTGAAACTATAAAATGTGAACTGTGTAGAGGTCTTGCACTGACATATAATTATCTGTTGTTGTTAGCAGCCGGCATGTGCACGCGCAGCGCACGTGATACACTGCGAAATCGTGCTCCAAGTCGGTGGGAATTACACACAAGCCGGCGGGACGTTAAGCAACGAGAACCAGCCAACCAGGGGTCAGCGCAGGGTTGGTGAGGAAGGACTGTAATTCACTGGTACGCGTAAATGGCTGATGGAGGGAAAGAAGGAGGGATAAGTAGAGAGGGAGAGATGACTGAGATGGTAATAGAAAGTTTGATGCGGCCTATTACACGTTAGAATTTTAGAATTTTAACTAGGTGAACTCACTTTCCTTGCAGTAGGGCAACTGATAGCCGGCAGTACAGCCCTGTGGACACATTCCTGAAGAGGGATCGCACGTGCCATTTGAGCAATTTCCACATTTGTTTGAGCAGTCGGATCCATAGTAACCGTAACCGCACGCTGCAACATACACGTGTTTAGACTGTCGGAATAGTTCTGAATGTGTTCTGAATGTTTAGTTAACAGCTCCTAAAGAGAAAAGATGTTTTAAGTCATATATATGTAGCTATTATCTATTTCTCACAATACAGATTGATGATTCATCTGATAATAAATGCTGTTCATCTATTCAGGGGAAGAATCAAACTCAACAAATGAACAATTTGTTCACTTATGTTCAATCTAAATGCGACAAAATCACCTATACGTACACTTTGCACATTAAAATATCTAGGACAGTCTGTTTTGAGTCGCACCTTTAACTTCTCTCTGCTTACAAAGCATATTTGTTCTACTGCTTGAGATCAGTTTCTAAATAATCGGCAGCAAAAACTAACAGGTAGATCTTGGGTCCTCATAAATTCTTAGCCCCCTTGATCTTTCTCCTACACCTCGTGGCTGCTATCAGTGGAGGGTCAAGCCGTTCGGAGTGATGAGCGCTCCAAGCGTGTTCACGCGAATGATGAGCCTACTGTTAGAGCCCCACTCAGGCCGTGGCGCGGACAACTTTATGGACGACCGTATACTGGCGACTGAAGGCTGGGAGGAGCACCTCCTGTTGGTACATGATGTTCTGGCCCGCTTACAGGAAGTCAATCTGACGGCCCGACCATCTAAGTGTGAAACAGGGTCTCAAAGCCTCGACACTTTGGGCCATACAATTAGCCAGGGTAGTATCTCGCCAACAGACAGCAAAGTCTCAGAATTACGTGATGCCAAGCGCCCGGAAACAAATACAGACGTAAGGAGTTTCCTGAGGCTGACTGGGTTCTACAGGCGATACGTACCTAACTTCAGCTGTATCGCCGCACCCCTGACAGATCTGACCAGAAAACACCAGCCAAATAAAGTGGTGTGGATCGAGGCGTGTCAGCGAGCGTTCGATGGCCAGTTTGATGTCGGGCGCCATCACCAGGCTGCCTGACCTGGAGCGACCTTTTCACCTGCGCACGGACGCCATCGATCGTGGGCTGGGAGCGGTGCTGCTACAAGAGTACGAAGGGACGCTTCAGCCGGTCTCCTACGCCAGCAGAAAACTCTCCACTGCCGAGCAGGCCTATGCCACCAGCGAAAAAGAATCCTTGGCTATCCTTTTCGGCATCAAAAATTCGAGCAGTATCTGTACGGGCGCAAGTTTGCACTCGAAAGCGACCACCGGCCCCTGGCGTTCCTGTGCCAAGCCAAGCACACCAACCGGCGTCTCATGCGATAATCACTGGTCCCCCAGCAGTACAACGCACAGGTTCACTACATCAAGGGTAGCGCCAACGTCGGAGCCAATTACCTGAGTCGGGCTGAATTGCCCGAACCTGAAGAAAGCCAGTGACGCAAGTAAGCAGTCAGTCAGAAACCATACATATAGACAGTAACTGTTATTATGTTTTGATTGTTTTATTCCATTGTCCATGTTTTATGATCGTTGAATTTGGAAATTTGAAAGTTTGCTGCGCAGTGCACAGCTGACAATGAACAGCGTTGAAGAAGAACTGGTTGTTAGCGGTGAGCAATGGTGACGTTTTCATCTCTAGTTGAGTCAGTAATGATGCTAAGTGACCCGCGACGAACTTTGCGGACATTCTGTCAAAAATGACAGGCGATGAACTGTGCATGAGTTTTGTTTGGCATTGCAGTTATTTTAGTTATGAAAACGTTGTTCTGATACAATGTAGGTTTTGGTTGTATTATTTTTAGACGTCGCTAGTGTTTGAATATGTAAAGTTACCTGAGGTTCCTGCTAGAGCAAATTAGGAATTTTGCTCTTTAAGTAGGGGGGTTTCTCATTGTCCGCAGATAATTTATGTAGCGGGGCTAGTGCGGCGAGCCAAAGTTAATTAACCGTTTAGAATCAGAGTATCTGCACATACCCCGTTACAGGCACGACGACAGAACCATAGCACGTGCAGATGCATAACCATAGTTCGATGGAAGTGGCCGGGCTAGTGCATGTGTTGTGCTGTATAGACTGTGCAGCAAGAACTGCCAATAGACGACTCGAACTAAGGAAAAACAGGTCCACATTTAGCAACCCACTAGACGTCAAGAGGTAGGAGAGTAGACGTTCAGCCGTGCCTCCGCTAGAGTTAAATTGTTGTGTAACCAACTGACATTCCCCTGTTTTGACGAGTACGAGAGACAGCATGCGTGAGTGAGCGAGTGCATAACGTTACATCTCTCTCTCTCTCTCTGTGTTTCCTTTTATGCCTCTATTTCTCTTTTGTGGTAGTGTTTATGCCTTTGTGTGTGTGTGTGTTCATGTAAGAGTAAGAGCTACTATTTTCAGATATGCAACTCAATGCTCAGTACTTTAATTTATATCAAGCTACATAATCTGTTTAATTTTTTAAAAATTAAGAGCTGTTTTACTTACCCCACACTTGAACTTGACATAGTACAAGAAATTCCACGTTATCTCGATATATTTTCACTCTGCGGCCACTCAGTGATGAACTGCAGGTGATATTAACGATGACAGTTTGCGAATCGTAGGCCTATGGTGTATTTGGAAAGGTGTAGCACAGGTTACCGTCTATGGTTACTTTCGCACTCCTCAGGTTGTTATAGGCGGCTGTACAGAAACAGAGTCCATAGAATCTTAAATAACTCATCAGAAACTAAAACAATACACAACAAACTAATCCTTTCTACAAAGCAACGTATAACAATAAAAAATGGTTTTATGACGACAAGATTGTATTGTAAACATATGACTAACTACTGCAACCAACTCTCGGCTTCAGATTATTCATGACAATTAATACTTATTTATCCATACCATGTAGTAGTTCAATACAACACGCATTTATAGGATTTGTTAGGAATTAGCTTTAAAAAGTTGAGAGCGATTATCATTTTTAATTACTGACCCTGCGACCTTCCGTACACAGTGACGGAGGAAATGACGTATTCCTTCCCCAAGTCCACCTCCCAGTATGGCGATAAGTCTCCATCAGCCGTGTGAATACAGGCGGGGTTGGTGGGGAACTGATTGATGGGCTTGAAGATGGTGTCAGTGTTACCGTTCACAGCCAGACATGCCGGACCTGACTCCTCGTTCCACTCAGTACTCTTAAATAGAGAACTGATGTTTGCAGGTTTGGCGAGGGCGACATTTTCTGAAAATTAAATTTACATAAACATATCTCTATAATTTCTTTCCTGACATCTTTTCGTGGCTAGATATAATTGTGCTGTCCTACAGTAGTGGTTGAGGCACAATACCCCCTTTGGTCTAACTGCCCATCGCTTTTCTTCCCTCAAAAGTTCAAAAACGCTAAACACAGCAGTAAGTGACTGTCACACCTAGGGAGATTTTTTTTTGCTCTTGACGGGTCGTCTCCTATTCTCGCTCACACGACCACCGTCAAGAGGGTGACATATGCGTAGGTGGAACTATCACTGTATTACTAACATTAATTAATATGATTTCTTAATCATATGGGCGAGCCCCCACCAACTACACTCTCCCATAAAGGACAACAAAAGACCGTAATACAGTGAACACAAAAAGGAAGAATGTATTGTTGATATATCTGCTAGAGAAGTTACAGAAACTTCAAAACTCGGCCGCTCGCCTTGTCCTGAAAGCGCGCAAAACAGACCATGCCACACCTCTCCTCCGCACTCTGCACTGCCTCCCCATTCAGGCTCGCATCGACTACAAGTTGTCTACTCTCTGTTTCAATTTCTTCACCGGTGCATGCCCCAGCTACTTTTCAGAACTTCTTACAATCTACACTCCACTGAGACAGCTCCGCTCCTCTTCCGACGATCGCATTCTCTCAGTACCCCGCATGAGGACAAAATCATATGGACAGCGCATGTTCACCTTCTCGGCATCCACCCAATGGAACTCACTTCCCCACAACATTCGCCACTCCCCATCACTACAGACTTTCAAACGTAACTTAAAAACTTTTCTTTTCCGCAAGTACCTTGACAGAAAAAGTGTTCTAAATGAAGCAGATTACTTCTTAGTTTCAAAGCATGATGTAGAAATCTAGCTATTCCGTAAAGGTCATTCTTCCTGTTACTAGACTAAAGCACTTTGGCGCCGTGTGCGGACAATTTCTTCTGCAGCATAGGATACGCTTACGGCGTATGCGGAAAAAAAAATCAAGCAAGTTTGACGATTTATTTACGGGGAATCACTAATCGTCTAAGGTAAAGAACTCCTACATTAGAAAGCTGAATCATTTCTTCACGAGTTGCTTCCCTTATACTGTGTTTAAATTGACAATGAGACTGGTTTTCGGTAATAATTCGAAGCGAGTGTCCACGTGTGGTCTGTCACTTGAGAAATGCTAGATTTACTCTTCAAATTACACGCTAAAGACAAAAATGACATTGTTTTGCAAATTTACTGTGATAAATTCGATGAAGACAAGAGTATTTGTGCCTGAAAGACCCAAGAAAGTGATTACGAAGAGAAAAACGTGCCAGCACAATGTCGTACAATGTCGTGTATAAGGAATGGGGAGGAGTTTTTGATTTCTTCAACTTCAGTTGTGTTTCCATCAAAGGATTTTACAAATTATGGAACAAGGTCCAAGAAACATGGTAAGAAATGAGTTTTCTTTATTTATTGTAGTTAGATACCATGTTTAAATAATTTTTGTATTGTTTTGGGGGATTTTTAATGAATTTTTGAAAATAGGCTAAAAATGCCGCGTCCACGGGGATGCTCGAGGGTAGGATTCTACGTCACGATTGAGTTTTTAAACGTTCACAAATAACCCTGTCATGTGAAGTCATGTTAATATTCTAGGAATATGGGATTGGCGTAGCCTCTGGTAACTGGCGCAGGTTAACAGAAAGTGTATGTCATCTTCTGGTTTTAGGCGGCAAAGACGGCATATCTTATGTCTTGTTAAATCTGTTTTTGTGACACAACAAAAGAACTGTGTTTGATTCACTCAGCTGATGAGAATTGTGACTGTGAAAAGAAAATGCCTCGAATTATTCTTATTAATATCTATACGTGAAGTGTGATGCACGAGGCGTGAGAAGAGTGAATGCACTGTGAAGAAGTGAGTAGATAGACGGGTTCGAAACTGCAGTGCGCGACTGAGACTGAATAAAACGATGTGGAGTCCTTTTTAGACTCGTGTTGTGTGAGTCTAGTGGAAGCGAGTACGTCCATCCCTGCTTTGCCTGGTGTGTGAAAGGAAGGCTGGGGGTGGGGTGGGGGACATGTGAGAGGGAAGACAGATGGCAGAGGATGAGACAGAGATAAAGAAAAGAGAGATTAGTTACCCTTTGTGCAGGGACCTGATGAAGGACACGGGCTACAGCCATACGGCTGGCATGAGCAGACGTCACCTGTGACATTGAAATAATAGAAAATTCTAGAAGGTGACAGTAATGCGTTTTGATATTGCATCTTGATATATTAGAATATTTATAAACAACAATGGCGATGATGATGACAAAAATTCTGTTTGAGCTAGAAATGATGACAGAGAAGTCAGTGAAAGGAACAGATGCTGGTAAGCTAAATAATACATAGGTTTATCAAAATATTTGTTTTAGGAAGAAATAATGTCTGTTGGAAGTCTGCGAAAAGAAAGAATGCTGCGAGCGCTAGATTCCAGTGTAAACCTCTATTTCTTTTTTGAGGAATGTGTTCCATCCATTAAAACAAAATTTCTAAAACACAAGCGGCCATAGTCGGCTCTTATTTTCCCTTCCCCCATTAGACCCCTTCGTGTTAACAGTTACAGGTCACCCTATATAGGAACTAATAATTTTATGCAAACAATGCTTGAGCGCGCAAGTGTATCGCTGCATACATGTAATGTGTTGGATGGCCTTGTATCAATGCGCACATATGTGTTTGTTTGTTTACGAATGATTTATTTTTCTTTCGCCTTCCCTGCTTTTAACCCTCCCTCTCGATCTTCACTAACTCACCTTCACACACCCACCATCCATCCACACACTCACTCACGCATGTACGCACGCACAAACAGCATGATCTCAGGCATGCTACTGTTGCCACGCAATAATGCACAGTACCATCTACCATTACGATTCTTCACATCATATCTTACGTACGCCCCAAAACAGGTAAAATAGCTTGTCGGTTCCCATAGCTCTTTTAAGAAAGTTGTGCCCAGAGGTACTACGTCATGTAGAGTCTGTCAGTCTATTTTTGACAGCGGGCATGTCATTCAGTCTGTCTTATTCCGGTGTATGTCTGATTTTCAAATAAAGGAGCCCTCCCCCACAACCCCAGGGTTGGAGTGTTTCTTAAAATTTGACATTGTCCACACTTCCGGAACACAGCAAATGACTGTGTAACGCGACAAATTTCGCTGTATATATGTGCACTTTGGTGTTGTCAGTTTTAAACACCTGCAATGTCATGGGTGCTGGCAGACTGCGAGCGTACTGAAGGGCTATAACGACTCTGACACTGTTCGCGTTCCACTCAAACGTCATCGTTATGTCGGATACAATATGTAGGTCTGCCGGTCCCAACGGTTGTTAGAAAGAGTAGAAAATAGGTCAAATAAAACTCACTTTCAGCGTTTTTGCTTTTACATTGAATTTTTAGAATGCGACATGTCTTTGAAAGCTAACAATTCTAGAGAACAACGCTTTGAGTTGCTCAATTTGTTCCGTACAGCGAAGGAGTCAATATGGTCAAATTCTATTAAAGATTATTCTTTTTTTATAATAGAAGTTTGATGGAGCCTTACCTTCAACAAGAATGTTAAACCACCCGGAAAAGTAAAAAAGAAAGAGGATGAAACATAATTCTTTATGACGATATGAAGTCAGGTCCATGTCTACTGGCAAGTAGTGCTACGAAAGTCAGAACGCAGAACGTCGATCTACACTGCAACCAGGAAGATCTTTCTTGACAAGGTGAAGTGCGAAAATAACTCAAGGTAGCCAGTACATAAACATTTGGTTTTATGTTTACTAGCGGATATGCAGAACAATAATATTTACCTCGTCGCTGCTTACTGCACCACGCTCACAGCCACAGCGTCGCCGGGGGGGGGGGGGGGGGGGGGGG
>SMGT01001932.1:12948-34013 GCA_004794575.1 Lanistes nyassanus | reverse complement strand
TACCAACCTACATCACCCGCCTCGCCATTAAACACAATGACAAACCACGTACCTCAAACTCGCCTTTGCTTACGAGAAAAAAATGACCACGTGATGCACAACACTCACAGAACACAACACTCGTTCCCGAATGTTTCTTACAGTCCGCACGACAGTCTGTACGTTGGAGCGCTCCTTCCTTGGATATGTTCACCAGTAGATATCCTGAAGACCTCTTGAACAAAAAAAAATCCTTTCTCATTGACCTATTATGATTGTTTTAAGTGCACTGGAGAGGATTGTGGAACGTGGAAAGCACTACTGAGGTAATAAAGTAGAATATTGTCAGATGTGCCTAATTATTCTTAGTTTCCAGCAATGGCTCTCTGCCCCCAAACAGTTTAATCAGTCAACACCTCTCCCTATCGTCAAGGCTACCTCCCCCTGTACACTAACGCCTGAGTAGCGGCAGTTTTTACTGGTCTGTGTAAATGGTTGTGGGGAAGTGGGGAGGGGGTCCTTCTCGCCTTCAAGTTTGCCAATAGATGTACACATAAGCCAACGACAACGATCAAATACGGGATACATAATTCATTTTCCTGTTTTTGAGTCATTCTTCGGTATGAGAGAGAAGATTATGGAGTGGGTATATATGTCAGATGTGAGTCATCCGAGTCAAGACTGTCATAACTTTGCATTCGGGAAATCGATTGAAGGCAGCAAGTGAGAAAGAAACATTATTTTGTCAATATTATAGTATCCCGGGGAACGTTTATTATCGCAAAAGTCTTTACGCTTTAGAATAATTATTTTTAAAACATTATGATTTGTGTTTGTTAAATATTATTAAATTACCTGATAAGGCTATGGGATAGAAAAGCGATTTTCTTTATGTGCCGCAGTATGTACAATGTGTGTTGATGAGAAGCCGTACATGAAAACAATATGAAAGGTAATCTTGATCAGCAACTTCTCTGGCTCTAGTAAATGTTAAAAATGTTCCTTTACAGGCGGATAAAGGACTTTCAGTAATTACGTCATGGTCTAAGATAGAAATTAGTTCTTCTGTGGGACACTACACATCACAGCGTGCGCGTGGGTGTGCGAGTGGGTGTGCGTGTGCGAGTGGGTGTGTGCATGCGCGTGCGTGCGTGCGTGGGTGCGTGCGTGCGTGCGTGGGTGCGTGCATGTTTGTGCTAGAACGTCTTTCGACGTCTGACTCAAACCACTTCCTTGTTTTCTTGCAGATGACGTCATGCCAGGGAATGTGACTCTGAGCTTAGAAGAGGAACTTCTCAAGCGAATTTTGATATATCAGACTTATTCCATCATAGTTCATTCAGAGAGAATTTACTTCACCCTTCCAACGCTAAACTTTATTATCGGACTTCCCGGAAGTGTCGTCAGCCTCTTAGTGATTCTGCGCATGAAGCCGTTTACATCATCATCCTTGTATTTCTGTGTGCTGGCAGTGGCTGACGGTCTGTTTGTTGTTTTTGTTATGTTGACTATATACTCTTGGCTAATATCACCAATGTTGACAGAAGCATTATGCCCAGTAGGTGAAGGAATCTGGGAGATCCTGACATTGTTTCCAAACTTTATTTTAATTGTCCTGGCTGGAGAGAGATGTCTTGCCGTCTGGTTTCCTTTAAAGGTAAGAGTTGTTTGTTGTTTTTATTTGGGGGAGGGGGACATTTTAAACGTACACTCCACCCACCCAACACTTTTAACCGTGCTAGATAAAACATTTTCTGAAACGTCTCCAAAATATTTTTTTACTAATAAGATACATTGTACAGAGTGGAAACATCGCTCTTCTCTCGCTTCCCGAACTATTTAATGGTGTGTGTTGCGCTTGTATGACTACTTACGAGATTTTGCACATTAACTGTGGAGTAAACAACGCTACATCCAGAGGGTCTTTCCTGCTCCCAGATAAGCGAGAAAACCGGAGATTACCACCATCCTTTGAAGTGTGAAAACTACAATTTGTGAAAAATATTATAAAGTACTTCTAGAGGGGTCCCTTAAGGATGTGACACTAAAATGTATCTGCACATGTAGCCTTTTCCTGCCTGGACTTTTCTTTTTGTTTAATTTTTAGATGGGATAGAGATTGAAAAGAATCTTTCCCTCGTTTCCCCTTGTCAGTGACTGTAACTTAATTTGTTCCCCTTCCTCCTGGGATTCTTTTTGTTCCAACTCTGTCTCTCTTTCTTTCCAATGCTTCAGTAACGACACATTAAGCCTTGTTCACACCAGATGAAAATACTAAACACAGACAACTGCTGCTCACTAAGGAGGAAGAAATTTCAGAGATGATGTAATGCTGACGACAGGATAAGAAGGAATTTGTTATAATGCGCCATAAGCACACACGATATCCACACACGACATCCACACACGATATCCACACACGATATCCACACACGATATCCACGCAATGCTACTCACTGTCCTAGCTGCACAGGGTATGCGTCTGTCTGGCCAGTGGCGTTTAGCTCTCGGCGCGGGTTCCTAATGATATAGCGTTGTCGATCACCCATGTGTAGTGACAACTGATCAGTCCCACATATTGCTGTGAACCTTTGTTTATTATCTTTGAACATCAAACAGAATGAACTCTGCACCTTGACTAAAACATTTCAAAGGCTATATTTACAGTCCTGCTTCTCTGTACCCTTACGTGTGTCATTGTAGGTTATGGTTACAGCGTGCTCGTATTACATTATGCAAACACTTGATTGATACAATATGACTGTATTACCAAAGACCCTTTAGCTACACCAAGACTGAAAAACTATGACTATACAGGGGGAGCAACTCGTACGAGTACCGTCCCTTGTAACCACCAGGCCTCTGCTGGTAGCAGTGTCTGCGTTGACTAGCTAGTTGCAGTCTAAACTCTGAAGCAACTTGAACGGCAAATACTATTGACAGTGTTTTATTTATATAGTTCAGACCAACCTATGTTGTACTGATTATTTATACGATATACAGTATGTTGAGATGAGGTGGTGCTTGTAATACACAATGTCAAATATGAAGGATTTAAAAAGTGCAGGAACACACAACAGTGAATTCAAATGATTTTTGCACCAACATTTATTTGTAACAGGAAATGTACACTAACATCCTTTAACTCATATGGCATCTACCCTATATGGTTTTACAAATAAGACTGCAAAACACTCCAGCCATTTTTATCATAATAAACTATTCGTATCAATATTAAGAACCATTTACACGCATTGTCTAATCTCTTTCAATGTACGAAGATAATTATTGAGGGATAATAATTGCTATTCTCATTTTTCAGTGAAAAAAGTACCACCATGTTATTTAAATTTATTATCTGGATTATCTGCTATATGGAGATGCAAGCATAATAAAGCTAGAAGAATAAAATAACGAATAACAAAATCATCCAAAATAAATGTATCAAGTACGCGTTGAAAGCTTTGTATAGAATACAGTCGAATCCGGACCACATCGGGACACAACGATTTTGGTCCTGTGTTGTGTCAAACACTGCAGAAACACACCAGTTGCACGTCACTTTAACACACCCCCACACACAGCCGACAACATGAGGTGGTATCTGGAAAATGAAGGGCGACTCCATTGACCGTAAGAATATGGAGTCCTACTTCATTACCCATTTCGGTACCATGGCACCCACTGGACTCAACCTGACCCTCCCCCTCCCTTCCCTTAACCCCCTAACCCCTCCGTCTCTCTAACTTGTTCTCTCACCTCCTTCCCACTCTCTCTCTCTCTCTCACCGACGCCCCCTTACCCGCGCTGCTTTTTTTTCTCTCTCTCCCCCGCCCACTCTCCACCCCCACCCTTCTCTACCCTTTCCTACTCATCTTGCGATTGGCTGCCCCTCTTTTTAACCTTTCTTACTCACTGTCCCCTGGTCATTCTCCTGCCTTCCAGCCTACGCTGCAGATAAGTCTTTTTCCTTTTCGTTTTTTCGTCGTTGTTGTGTCGTCCTGATGAAGGGGTAGTGCCCCGAAACATGTAGATTGTCTTCGTCTTTGTCCCTTTCCTAGCTTGGTACAGTTCCCTTGTTTTACATTTAATTTGGGCTTATCCTCCAAGCGGCAGTCACTTGTTTTTCTTTTAGGTAGTTATTTCTAAGAAGTCGGGGTATATATACCATTTCCCGTCTCCTCTTCAGTATCGAACTCAGATAAGTTGGTTCGTATTTTAAAAACAAACAAAAACAAATTGATAAAACAAAAAGCATCTTTTTGATTATTTGAACAAAAATAGACAGAAAATGCATAGGCTTATAATCAGTTCAATACGCTTCCATGATGATGCAGAATTGATGAAATTCAGTAACTATTTATACAAGTGTCCTTCAAAGATAAGTGTAGAGAGTGTGGGTTTGTGTTCGCATATTGTATATTTATATGTGTGAATGCATGGAAATTACACTTAAGGGTATATCTTATAAGATGTAAAAGTACTTATGGCAAAACTTTTCCATAGATATTGAAAACAATGCATAAATCCTAAAATATTAAAATACATTTTAATACATTTAAATCATCATAAAACATATGATTTCCAAACATGTGATATGCTTCCCCCCATTAAAAATTGCACAGTGCATGCAGACTGAAAATACAGTCTAATACTTTACCCCTGTCTGGGAAATACACACTGCACACAAACTGAAAAAACAGTCTAATTCTGTACAAATATCTGGGACACATACAATGCACGCACACTGAAAATACAGTCTAATACTGTACCCATATCTGGGAAATCCACTACTAGATCCAAACTTCATTCCGTATGACAACAAACAACCCGACAAGCCAGTCTTCTCCCTTTGCTGTGCTTGGTAAGGAGCAGCACGAAAGAAAGGGAGGTAACTTGGGTTCTGTCTATCACTTCTTAAAGAATGATAGCTCTTAGCTGTCATGTCTTGGTATAAAAGATCTTCGCTAACACTGTCCATCCTTCTGTTGCTGAACCAACACGACATCCAGGCCTTATGAATAAGAATCAGCTGACACCTTTGTCGGTCGGTCAGGGCTGCATTGCGCCAAGACTGACGGACTACTCATCATCTTCTTCAGCTCAAGAAATGCGTGCACTTTCCTGCACTTCCCCCACATCCGGTGGACCTCTTTCTTTAGAAGTTCTTGAAGTGGTCTCATCAGTTCCGCCAGATCCGGTGCAAATTTCATCAAGAAATTCGTCATACCAGTAATACGTCTCAGCCCTGTTTTTGTTTGTTTGTTTGTTTGTTAGGACATTCAAGCACTCTCTGACGTCGTGTGCAGGATCAAGACCATATATAGTAACAAACAGATTTTATTGAGTCTAGACCCACATCCAATCTTCTACGCCCAGTCCCCCGTATGTACCCCTCCTGACCTATCGCCATCCGGTATTCATGACACCAAACCCATACAAACGAACGTGTGTGTGTGTGTGTGTATGTTTGTACGTGGTGTATAACTTAAGGGTTGACTTTATTTTAAATAATGGCTACAAAAGGCCAATAACACAGTTTATGGAAACAACTAATATATCAGTTAAAAATAACATGCTCCCCCACCAGCTCACTAACAAACAAAAACAGATCTCGGTCACCAAGGGAATTAAGAGTACACTGTACTACAGCATACTGACTAAAGACACTGTACTACACCACACTGACTAAGGACACTGTACTACACCACACTGACTAAAGACACTGTACTACAGCATACTGACTAAAGACACTGTACTACACCACACTGACTAAAGACACTGTACTACACCACACTGACTAAAGACACTGTACTACACCACACTGACTAAAGACACTGTACTACAGCATACTGAATAAGACACTGTACTACAGCATACTGACTAAAGACACTATACTACACCACACTGTACTACACCACACTGACTAAAGACACTGTACTACAGCATACTGACTAAAGACACTGGACTGCAGCATACTGACTAAAGACACTGTACTACAGCATACTGACTAAAGACACTGTACTACAGCATACTGACTAAAGACACTGTACTACAGGATACTGACTAAAGACACTATACTACACCACACTGACTAAAGACACTGTACTACAGGATACTGACTAAAGACACTGTACTACAGCATACTGACTAAAGACACTGTACTACAGCATACTGACTAAAGACACTGTACTACAGCATACTGACTAAAGACACTGTACTACAGCATACTCACTAAACACACTGTACTACAGCATACTGACTAAAGACACTGTACTACAGGATACTGACTAAAGACACTGTACTACAGCATACTGACTAAAGACACTGTACTACAGCATACTGACTAAAGACACTGTACTACAGAATACTGACTAAAGACACTGTACTACAGCATACTGACTAAAGACACTGTACTACAGGATACTGACTAAAGACACTGTACTACAGCATACTGACTAAAGACACTGTACTACAGCATACTGACTAAAGACACTGTACTACAGCATACTGACTAAAGACAATGATGAGACAACCTGTTGCAAAAAGTGGAGGATGAAACTAGAATGTAAAATACCATGGAAAAAATGTTTTTACAAAATAAAGAAGCAAATAATATTAGTTTTAAATAGCTTTAGTCATTATGCCGTATAATTCCAACCAATGGGGAAGTGTGAAACTGACTTGTGCACCTTGTAACGAAACTGATAGTTGGGCGTGTAAGACCAGTATTATTTACTTAGATTAAACCAGTGGGTGATTCATGCACTCGAGGCTAGCCTGCTCAGTTTAAGCACAGACCTTACATATGTAAGGTCTGTGGTTTAAGGGAGTAAATTTAGTGCTCTCCCAGAGAACAATACGTACTGGGGAGGGGGGGTTAACCAACCTCCCTAGCAAGAGTCAGGGACAGCAGATGACAGCATGGTGTCAGCCAAGTAGGACTGCATCAGCAGTGACCGGGAGGTCAACTTGGAAACTCGAGGTGCCTGTCAACAGCTCATGAGAGAATATGCACGTGATGCTGTTGACGAGGAGAGAGAGGCATGTGATGAGGATAGACCA
Source organism: Lanistes nyassanus (assembly GCA_004794575.1). NCBI lineage: Eukaryota > Metazoa > Mollusca > Gastropoda > Architaenioglossa > Ampullariidae > Lanistes > Lanistes nyassanus. The sequence goes on along the minus strand of SMGT01001932.1, from coordinate 26,969 downwards.
TTTGATTTACAGGGTGTTGGAGTAGGGGGAAATAAAAAGGGGGACTTGAGAGAGGAGAGGGGATCATCAGATCAGAAATCAGAGAGCCAGGATAGAGAGAGAAAGACACAGACGGAAGAAGCTTGCTCGGGCTTACGCCCAGCCCACAGGGCTTATGCGTGCTTGGCCATGGGACTTAGAAAGTTTTAACCACGAAGGCCCAAGACAGGAGCTAGCGGGCAGAAGACGGAGGGGCACAGTGGAGGATGAGCCACAGGGCTGTCTTCTACGCGCGCCTCCGCTGCAGCTGCACAACGGAGCTTTACTCTGGAAGAAGCCACTGCCTTCAGCGGCGAGGCAAAAGTCAGAAAATAGTAGAAGGCCAGGCTTCCGTCTGTGTCACCAATAGGGTAGACAGCAGAGAGAGAGAAGAGGTCCAATAATAGCCACTAGACGAGGGAACAGGTTGCATGGTAAGCCGGCCACCACCTGCACCGGTTTATGTTCAACAAATAAAGTTTGGGACGCGCACCCCAGTAGTTTGGCGTCTGGTTCGACTGGATGAGATCTGGGAGAAGTGTTACAACCTTCTGTGGAAGCGAATCAGAAAATATTCTCTACATTTTTTGGACATGCAAAAGTGTAAAACATTCTTCAACTGTTTGGAAGCATGGATGAAAGAAAAGTGTGGGAACGTGTATAATTTTACCCCATCAGAAATCATATCTTTTTTGATGTAGAAATGGCATTAAAAACTAACAGTGGATTTAACTTAATCCTGCTACTAGCAAAGAATTACATAAACTCATATAAGTATAATGGAATCAAACCAAACTTTGAGGGTTTAAGGAAACAAAATACCGTACAGGTACAATATTGAAAGGCACAGAGCTAAAGTTAATGACAGGATTGAATAAAAAGATGCCTGCATGTTTGACCCTTTTGCTTTCATCTCTCGTTTCTCGTATTTTGTTTGTCCCCGCTCCCCACACCATGTTACTTTTGGACTATTAGACTTCACGTATAAAATCGAATTGTACACTGTGGATGTTTTCTTTTTACAAAAAAAGTTGTTGTTGCCTTCAGTTCCCCCAACCCCCCCAAAATATAAATCTTATTTACTACGAAGTAGTAATTAATTAGTTTGTCATTTGCAGTAAAAATGTTCTGGGAAAAATTAGTGTAGAAATACGATACACATTGTATGCCCGGACATATATACACGATTTAAATACAATTTTATACTGTAACTCAGATTTGTGACTGTAATAATGGTTTATGTACTTTGTTACAGGTAGCGTTATTCACTTCAGTGCGGAAAGCCATAGTAAGCTGTACCGTGTGCGGACTACTTGTTCTGGTTCTTACAGTCCATAACTTCTTTCTTTGGCGTCTTGACGAGGTCCATAACACATGCGCGCAGGTTGGCATTGACGGCTATTACGAGTTCTACTTGAACGTGTGGTCAAAGGTCATGCCCTTCCTGTTTTCGTTCGTACCCAGCATCGTCATTCTTGTGCTCAACGTCATCATCATCAGGTAACACTAAATGACGTCAGAGTTAGGGGCTTGGGATGGCGGTGGGTGCCGTGTCTCAGTTCGTTTAGCCAATCCCTTGTGTTTGTGTTTGTGTACATGTACACGGCTTCTCCTGGTATGTTGCCTACTTCAGTTGTACAACGTCATAAAAACTCTTACAACCTGCTTTTCAGAAACGTTTGTGGTCTGCATACTTTCCATCTCACTTCTCACACTATTTTAGAAAATGAGATAATCAAGCAACAGTAATGGACGTCTCGGTGCAGTGGTTTGTGTTGTCTTTGTAACTAAGTTACCAATACTTTCTTGAAAAAGCTTAAGATTTAATATTTATTGAAACTGCGACATCATATAACATTCACGAGTTAGTTGAATGAAAAGACAAGAAAAGGCGGGGGTGGGGGTATCAGTATCTCTCGCCCTCAACAAATTATAAACGAACATTAAAAGGGCGCTAACTGAACCACTGCAAAACTACTTTTAGGCGTGCTTCACACTAACAAACCATACTGTCATGACCACGTACATGACACCCGGGTGTCAGCATACCTCCATATCAACGCATCTATTTCTAGATCGTCTTCAACTTGCAGGTCAACATCCACGGATCTTTATTTAAGTTCTGCTTTTCAAGTTCTGCGTTTCAAGAGCATCAATAAAAAAAATCACCTCAGTGGGTGAGTCTGACAGTAGACCCTTGTCGTCACATGGGAGTTTTTATTTTTCCCTTAACGCGTCGTCCTTTCGCTCGCTCCACACGACCGCCGTTAAGGTGACGACATGTGCGTATGTGGAAACTACTATCACTGTATTATTTACAATTTTATTTGCTTGTCTCACAGAACACCGTGTCACGACCCCCCCCCCCCCATCCATCCACCTGCAATCTCCCCACAACAAAAACTCCGTAATACAGTCACAGAAAAGAGAATATTATGTACAGATAGCTAATATAAACAGAATGAATAATAATCTCGGCTCATTGACAGAAGGTGATTGCCCGGCTTTCTTTCTGGTTAACTAACATGCGTTTCCTGCCACCACTTGCTGTACTATCACAACAATGAAGACACACATACTGGTTTCACTGCACGCGCACCGTGACCACGTGTAGAACACACAACACTTTCACTTGGTAGTTTGTACAGTTCGCGCGACGTCAAGAAATCTCTCAAAACAAGGGGCACCACTCTCTGTTGTCCTGGAAGACTGACGTAGGAAAGTTCTCTTGGCTGCTCCTTGCTAGAACCAGACCCCGCCCCCCCCCCCACACCCGTGTCCTGTGCCTCTGGACACAGCTTACTTATTGTCTCCCTTATCACTTCCTCAACAGATTTTCCTCTTAGATCTTGTCGTCTAGGTCTTTGAACCGATTCTACACACCTGAAAAAATAAAATTTCGTATAACAAAAACCAGTAATGATAAAAGCATAACAATCTTAACACATAAAGCCGTTTCCTTGGCAAATCAGTTAATTAATTAATGGTTAAAACTGTTCGGTTCCATGATTCTTCACATGAAACAGGCAAAATCTAAAGCAGAAACATTGTGTTCCGGACATACCTGTATGATCGGAATACTGCACTTAGTCACTGAAAAGGTCTCTGTAATTTATTTCCGTTCATTGTGTGATGGACGCAACCATCACGGAGACGGTTTTGACCACCACGCTCACAGCCACAGCGGACGCCGGGGGGCGGTATGGGTCGAGTACTGCCAGCGACACGTGGCTGTGACGCACTGTCATCTTATAGCGTGCTGTGTTAGGCTCACTCTCTTTAGACATCTCTATATTCTTCTAAGATAGTTGCCGATACCAACAACTAACACCCTCTGATTCTCCTCGATTTACTCTTTCTGTAGCTATCTAAGTCATCACATGTCTTGATAGAGTAGATTTACTATAGGCAGAATACTTACCTTTATCTATTCACATTAGCTAGTTTCCTTCTCAATTTACTAAACTGTCTTTTACACTAACAGGAAGAGCAGAGCGCACTCTATTCATCGCATATTTTCTTGTCTTTGTAGATATAGATTCTTTGATTTCTTATTCTAACTTTTGTACATGTATAAAAACACAAAATGCGGTACTCGCCGCACTTCCACCCGCTAACTGCAGCTGTAGCTGGTAATGCTTCCCTCGCGTCTCGCCCCCACCCGGTAAAAGTGGGGTTCGCGCCGGACAAGCAAGAGTAGTAAACCCCCATCCAGACGTTAGATATATTTAATAATAATAAATAAAAAGGGGGTAAAAACCAATAAAATACACCAAGTAAACTATAGGACAAGCGTAAACTGTACAACACTAAAAGTACAAGGCGAACACAAAGGTAGAGATAAGCGAAATATAGGAATAGGGCGACAGTAGGGTCGACCAGCAAGCGCTCCACCACTCAAGCCACAGGCAGCCACCTGCGTCCAGCAGGGACTGTGCGTCAGGAAAGCGACTACATAGCCACCACCAGTCCAGAGCACCAAGCCACGGCCCCCTTCCCTCCCCCTTCCTTCCCCCCGCCGTCTGCCCCCCAGTGCGAAATCACCGCAGGGTGGAAGCACTTTCCCTCTCAAATCAACAACAACAACAGCAACAACAACAACAAAGAAGAGTCCTGAAGTAGGGTGAAGCAGGAGGAGGACTAGAGAGGAGATGTAGTGAAACAGTGAAGTAGCAGTGAGCCGACGGGCCATGTAGGGCAGCAGCAGCAGTGGTGGCTCTAAATAAAGGATGCAGATGGCTTGGAAGGAAACCCTGGCTTCAAATTTACAGCCACCAAAACCCAAGCAATAATCTTTAAACGACCAAATCAGAAAGTACACTATCCCCACAAATTAAAGTAAACAAAACAGCCATAACGTATAGCCCTCAAATAAAATTCCCGGGGGTTATTTTTATAGAAAACTCCAGCTGGTTCCCATATATAAATAAACTAATAAACTCGGCCAAAAAAGATCCACACAACAGCGCATAAACATCGCACAGCACAACCCACCCCACAACCAAGCATGCAAAAAACAAATAAAATCGCGCAGTAAATAGAACACAGACAAGGGGCAGACATTAACATCAAAGGTTCATACCCAGGCAGAGGTCCAGAAATTCCTCCCTGGACACTACATCCACCACAGATCGACACGGACCTCACAATTATAACAAAGAAACTCAGCTCATCAATATACTCAAAGAATTCAGACAGAAACTCAGCACTACCTACAAAGACCACTCCCCTTTATATACAGACGGCTCGCATGACCCGACCATCCACACCACAGGAATAGGAGTCTATGCACCTAAAATCACCAGTGTTGCAGCCAAGCTCCCTAGCCACACATCCGTATTCACTGCAGAGTACGTAGCAATACGCATTGCCCTAAGGTTGATAGCACTACAATACAGAAAATCCACAGCAGAAAAATCTGATTCACTTTCGGCACTTCAGACACTCTAAAACCAGTCCTCGCAAAGAATGGACATATTACACGAACTTCTAAACCTCCTTAATAAGTTTCATAACATGGGAATCCAAATAAACTTTCTCTGGGTACCATCGCATGTAGGAATCCAAGGAAATGAGGAAGCAAATAGATTGGCTAAGCTAGCAATAAAAGACAATCCCACTACAAACGTCATCCAGATAAATGTACCCATCTCAGCCGAGGAGAGAAAAGTAGCGATTAAACCAGCTATAAAAATACAGTGGGACGAAAAGTATAAAAAGGAAACCAAAGGCACCAGGAGAGAGATAGAAGAACTTCCGAGTGTTATATTATGCTGTGCAGAGGACGTCACGGCACCACGATGAATGTAATATTATGTCGAGCGGCACCATGAAGTATTGTTTCCGTGGGGGGTTTCACGCGCAACACAAATACAGAAGTCCACAAATACTTTGTAATTCAGTACTTTTTATTCGACACACCCAGTGCTACTGTCTCCATATCTTTCTCCAATTTTGTAACTCCGGCCAATCCATCTTTCAAAAGTCTAACAGAAGCCCCATCCCTGGCCGGCCTATGACACCTACTTGATGGCTTGTGTCGAATTCCCAGCAGTACCCGAGGGCTATCAGATGCACGTAACACCTCACCCTCACTCTAAAGCCACCACAATGTCTAGAGGTGCGAACAGGGCCCCCTGGCACTTAACACCTGGGCTCACCTTGGCTAGTGATTACGTGATAAGGCTAGACGGCAGCTAAAACAAGGGGATTGAAAACCTAATTGAGCAAGAGGGCTGTGGATGGGTCACACCTAGAATCTCTTGTACCCACCAAACCCCAGAATATAACAGTTGTCTTGTTAACTATATTTGTTTACCGAGTTATGGGTCCCCTTGTCAAAGAACCCTCCAGAGACCTATCCACTGCGATATTGATGTCTAACGGGGAGGCTGATCGAGTGATTTTTCTACAAGAAGTGAGAGAAAGAACAGTGTGATTGAACCATCTCATTCTGCTTTAATATTGCCGAAGAGAATTCTCCGGTAGAATCCGGCAGGCAGAAATTAGACGTCAGTATAAAACTAGAATAGGAAAATTTACACATTCAGAATTTATCTTGAAAATTTCATAAACTTTTAGCTTCAAATCACAACCTGAAAAACTAGGAAGACAGAGAAGCAGATCCTCCCAAAGGACCATTTAGGATCCTGATGAAAGTGAAGTGAATGTCACATGTCACTCCTAGGATATCACCTGTCACTCTTAGCTTAGCCAGCTAGCTCCTCCCCTTCTCTTCACACTTAAGGTATGTGAGTGAAACGCCATTGGTCATGACAGCTGCCCTGCTTCGCCTAGTCTGACCAGAACCGGTTTACTCAAGGTTAATGCGTCAGAACGCCTGCTACTTAAGGAGGCAAAAAGGCGATTAGAGGGATATACATACACACAGAGAGGACAGGATATGGAGAGAGAGTTAATGTAGGAGGACCACAAGAAGCGGACACGTGTAAACCAACGGCCCTCTGCCCTCGCCATTTAAGCAAAAAACGTGGGAAGAAGTAAAAGGACTCCAGTTCTCTCGCCAGATACACAGAGGTGTATTGCGCTGACACGCCGACGGACTGACGTGAAAGGGACTGGACGTGCCTTATAAGTAAGGTCTGTTCTTGCCATAGATTATCTTAGAGTCTGTGTCACATGTCAATCTTAGGGTATCACCTGTCACTCATAGGTTGGGTTGTTCTCCCCGCCCCTTCTCTTCACCCTTAGTTGTTAGCTAGACGCTCGCCATTGGTCAGCGCCGTTGGGACAGAAAGAAGTGCGGTCGTGGGTGTCATAGTTTCTGTGTCGATCGATGAATAGCGTTAGAGCCGCGTATTGCAGTTAAGCAGTAGTTTCGGTAGTGATCAGAGTTGGTGCTCTTGTGTCGGTCACGTATCGTAACTGTCTATTGCAGTAAAGCTGTAGTTTCGAGAGTGATCAGAGTAGGTGCTCTGTCGTCGGTCACTTCTCGTCTGTGTTCTGCGGAAAAGTAGTGTTTCAATAGTGACAAGAGTAGGTGCTCTTTTGGTGGTCACCTATTGATTCAGTTTGATAGCTTTGTTATTGTGTATCGCAGAAGTTGTTGTTGCGGTGGTGACAAGAGTAGGAGCTCTATTGTCGGTCACTTACTGTACGTGTGTATTGAGCGGGATCATAGGCCAGTTTGGCAGTTTGGTTTCCCTCTTGCATTGATTTGATTATTTCCTATGTCTGTTGCACGTGGTATGACGTCATCAGGCAGCGTCTTACCCTAGACACCAGCAAGGTGATTCTTTGTAAATAATTTGTAGATATATTTCATGTTGTCGAGCCAGTTAGTGTTTGAAATATATGTTGAATGACAGTTCGCTACCGTTGTATGTTTTACGAGGGTGGGGGCTCTTGAGCTAGTAGTGTTTTGCCTGTGTGAGACTGAGCGAACGTGTCAGAGTATGAGAATCTTTTCCCTCGGTAGATTTCTCTAGTTATTCGCATTATTTCATAGCGTCGTCATCCTCTGGTGTAGAAACCATTGACCTGTTGTAGTAAAGGTTCTGGTGACGATTGCTCAATTAAATCTACATTTTACGAGATCACCATAAAAGTTTGTCCAGTAATTCTGAGAAGTCGAGTCCAATAAGTTAAGGTACAGCCCGCCACGTCACAGTGAAAACTGTGTGATATCGATGATCTAACTTGTCGCTGTAGTCCTCCTGTTCTGATATATAGAGGCGCTTTACACAGTGGGGTTTGGTCTGTTGAATCAAAGGACGAAAGAGAGATGAGAATTTGTGACGGACAAGATCATGCTTTCATTTCTGTAACTTAGAACTGGGGAAATCACGTGATTAGTTCCGTCCAGACCCCCGTTCACTACACTCTCCACAGGCAGAAGTCTCGCCAACCTCTCCAATGATGCGAGCACTTCAGGTGGAGAAGTCTCTACACTGGTTTACACTTTCGAAAAACATTTGACAGCAGCAACAACAACAAAAATTGCTAACAGGATTGTATCTAAGGACAGGGTGGTGATTTCACACTACGGAGGGAATGGTTCCTATTGTATGTAATAAGCTAGTTACTGAAACATTCAGCAGGCTGATCGCTACTGTGAAATGGCCACAGACAAAACCAGTTTACTGTACAGAAGATGGCCATGGGGTGTGAACAATGTTTGACTCCAGGATACAGTCAAAGGCCATTGCTGACCACTGGACATCCAGCTTCCGCTAGTGTCCCTAGGTAAGGGATCAAAGGATGACGCCAGGAAGAACGCTAGATAGTGGACAGCAAAAACAGAACAAGCATCGTCGGTTTTCTGACGCCCTCTAACATGTTTTTGAGGTAGTAGCGCCCTACAATCAGTCAAGCGGCGGTACTGATAAGGGTTACAGAGGTCATTAGTTGATAGGGAGAGAAAAGACGGTCGTGGTTCAGGTATTTTTTCCCCAGAGGGCCAAATACCAGACAGAATATTCAACAGGGAGCAGGGGTTAGGTTATGATTTTTTTAAAATTTAAAACTATAGTAATAACAAACAAAATTATTGATGATCATAGCACAAAATGGAATTTAAACTAACTTTAAAGCCCTTCTAGCTTTATTTCCGTTGCTCTTCCACACGAACTTACGAGGATTTATGTATACTTATTCCTTTCTGTACAGCGGTCTAAGAAAATCTAACGACACCCGAAGACTGATGACAGCCAGAGACGAAAACGCAAACAAAACCGCGAGTCAGTCAAAACAGGTAAGGCATGAAATAAAGATGTTTGTTTGATTCTTTGTTTGTGTGTTGTTTGAGTATAAATATGAAAACGTCTTTTTCTTAGTCCAAGATGGAGTTATCTCCTTTTTGCGTCAGTTAGTTGTTCATGGAACCACGTAATAATTACTTTTAATTAAATTTTGGTTATTTTAGCCATTATCATAAACGCGCGAGCACACGCACGCGCAGGTGCAAATTCACACACAAGCACGCACGCACGCACGCGCGGGCGCGACACACACATCATTCGTCGTACACGCATGTACGCACACAGCTGGCGAAGACATCTGATTGCCTTGCTGAAATAAACTAACAAGACATAGGATAGCACAATTTGCATAAACACATATCTACATAATAAATATGAAGTACAGTATACAAAGTCCTACATAAACAATAAACATCTAGTATAGCACATGAAGTCCCACATAAACAATAAACATCTAGTATAGCACTACAGTCCTACCTAAGCAATAAACTTACAGTATAGCACATGAAGTCCTACATAAACAAAAAACATCTAGTCTAGCACATAAAGTCCTACATAAACAATAAACGTCTAGTATAACACATGAAGATGTATCTCGTTCGTCCGTCGTTGTTGACGATGACCAAAGACATCATGTTTAGAAGAATGACGGGTTAAGGTGTGTCCGGCTGTAGCAGATCCGTCCAGTAGGGGATCGGGGTGGGGGGGGGGAGGTAGGTCTTCCCTCTCCCGAGTTTGGCTTCTAGAAGCATGAAGAACACAACACTTTACTCGCAAGATTCACACTGTGCAATTTGTCGTTATTTACATGTGTAGCGTTGTGCGTAGCGGAAACCACCCGAAGGGTCATCGGCACCACTAAAGCAGAATGTAACATAGCCGCGGCACCACAAAGAGAAATGTTCGATTACCTTTACCACAAAATAGTTGCAAGGTAGCAATGTCACGTCACCACGCACTCGTCCGCAACTTCAACGCCTGCGCATGTTTGGTCTCAATAAGACTTTATTAGTCAGCAAGGCGTTCCATGGCGTGACGGTAACATCAATTTTAACAACTCTGTCAAACACTTTTCCACCTATACTCGTCTATCCAGGCCACACCTCTCCTCCGCACTCTGCACTGGTTCCCCATTCAGGCTCGCATCGACTACAAGTTGTCTACTCTCTGTTTCAAATTTTTCACCGGTGCATGCCCCAGCTACTTTTCAGAACTTCTTACAATCTACACTCCAGTGAGACAGCTCCGCTCCTCTTCCGACGATCGCATTCTCGCAGTACCCCGCATCAGGACAAAAACATATGGACAGCGCATGTTCACCTTCTCGGCATCCACCCAATGGAACTCACTTCCCCACAACATTCGCCACTCCCCATCACTACAGACTTTCAAACGTAACTTAAAAACTTTTCTTTTCCGCAAGTACCTTGACTGACGCCACGATTGCTTGTCTGCATTAACCTACAACTTCCTCTATTATGATACTTTTCCACCCATCTGTGACTGAAGGACGATCTGTATCCCAACCTGTTTCGTTCATCTCTCCCTCTGTGTGTGTGTGTGTGTGTGTTTCGTTGTTTTCACGGAGTATTGCCTCGTCAGCGCGAAGTGTGCATGAAATGTGTTCTCGCGCGTTGCAAATCCACATTTATTTATTTATTTATATTTATCCGTCTCTGTATCCATCTCCTACCTCCATCTGATGGTCCCCCTTCCACTGCTCCTACCAAGGCTTATATAGTCCCTCCTCCATGGCAGGTGTTGAATACTCGTGGTCTGCATGCGTGGCTATGATGACCAGCTACACCCCTGGTAACCTTAGTGAGCCGTGAATGTTTTGGTTCATGTTGTCTCTGTTTGGGATTACATGAGTGCAGGACGGCTATTGTCCGACATCAATTATGTCCGTCCTGCAGTGCGTGGGATTTTAGTCTGCATCTCTGTTCTTAATGAAACGTGCTGCACTTGTTTTGTAGTCTATTTCTAAATAACTTACAAGAGACGCATATTGTTACACATGTCGATCCCATCCTCCTTAACTAGAAATCTATCAGAGAAAGGATGGTACAGAAGCTGGCTCCACAGGTAACAACGGACCAGGTAGAGAAAATGTCCCTTACCGGGCTGCCAGCGAGGGCTTGGTGTCAGTCAACAACTCAATTGGCGTTCCCCGTGAACGCCCGACCTCGGGTAGTTGTGCCTTTGAGAAAAGGAAAGCTGTGTTACAAGCGTGAACAAAAGCAGCAAGACTAGAACTTTCCTTGCCAACAGACGGCACCATCTACCAGCAGTAAAAGCCGATGACTGTACGTTCCCAGGCAGACCACCTGTCATCAGCAGAAGAATGGAAAGACTGGACGCTACAAATAGGGAAAGAGCCGTCGGACAACTGCAGGCTGGACACCGTCCAAGCGTCGTCGCACATGCACTGGATGTGACAGTTTCCACAATCTGTCGTCTGTGGACTCGCCCTCAAGCCACTGGCAGCACTCGGGCTGGAGGCCGACGGCCGCATCAGAGTATGGAGAAGGCGGAACGAGAGGTACTCCAACAACATCCTGCAGCACGACCGTTGGGTAAGCCCCAGCATCATGATTCGGGGTGGTAGGTAGTTAGGTATTTGGGCTTAACGCCGTGCCAGCAACTAAGACTATATCGCGGCGGGGTAGAAAAAGGAAAACCAGCGGTAAAAGAGAAAGGAGGGTAAGGGAGAGTGAACAGAGAACGGACCACTCAATAAAACCGAAAGCTTAAATGCGTGAATAAAAACCGATGGTACGTAAGAAGGCGAATATCACAGAAGAAGGAATGGATCGAAAAAGGGCAGGGAACGAAGGGGCAGAAAAGTGACGCAGACGGACATGGCGAAAATGTACGCAGGAAAATAAAATGTGTTGGACAGTGAGGGGTGTTGCACAGTGGGTACAGGTAGGCGGAGGTTCGGAAAGGGAGCAGGAAGGAATGGGTGAGGTGGGTATGACCCAGACGGAGGCGCATCAGGACAACATCATCTCGCCGTACAGGTTCTGCACAGTAAATAGAATCAGAGAGGGAAGGAAGAATAGAGTGGAGTTTGTTGGAAGACAGTGTGTCCCAGTGGGCTTGCCAAAGAGATTGGATGTAGGAGGAAATGAAAGGTTGAAGGTCAACGGAAGGCATTGGGAAGAGAGGGATGGGGTCTTGAAGAGCCTGCTTAGCAGTCCGATCAACACGCATGTTGCCCGGAATGCCAGCATGGCTGGGGACCCAGACAAAGACAACATCAACATTTCGAGAGCGGAGGAGAGAGAGACGAGCATGAATGTGGACCAGGAAAGGATGGTTAATGCGGTGAGAGGCAAGCGCACGGAGGGCAGAAAGAGAGTCGGATAGGATCAGGAAATTTTTCTCATCAGAGTGGCGAGCATGCGAAAGGGCCAGAAGAATGGCAGAAAGTTCGGCAGAGAAGACAGAACTGTGATCGGCGAGGCGGGCAGTGAGAGGATGAGAGGAGCAAGAGGGGATGGCTGCAGCCGCAACTCGACCAGCAGCAGGAAGTTTAAAGCCGTCGGTGAAGACGCGGCAGAAACCAGGATACTCAGAGAGGAGTTCCTGGAAGTGGTGAAGATAAAGGAGATCAGAGGTGGAAGACTTGGAGAAGGCAGCAAGGTCGAGACCAAGGTCGAGAGGCAGCAGGGTCCAGGGAGGATCTGGAAGAGAGGGGAGGGGGGCAACATGGACAAGAGGGAGAGAGAGAGCAGAGGCAGACAGGTGAGAAAGAAGGTGAAGAGAAAGAGGTTTAGGCTCCTTTGGACGAAGATCATACAAAGGAGCACGCTCAGGTTGAAAGACGGTGGAATAAGCAGGGTTATCCCGATGCGCCCGCAGTTTGGTGGCATACCGGAGCATGAGACTGAGGCGGCGCAGAGAGAGAGGGGGCTCACCAGCCTCAGCATACAGGCTGTCCACCAGGGTGGTACGAAAAGCCCCCAGACCAATCCGGAGGCCGTGGTGGTGGACGGTGTCGAGGAGTTTAAGGTAGGTGGGACGAGTGGAACCATAAACAATGCATCCATAATCAAGTTTCGAACGAATCAGGGAGCGATATAAACGTAAAAGGGTGGTCCGATCCGCACCCCACTGGGTGCGCCCAACGACATGTAAGACATTCAGCGACTTCAGGCACGACGCACGAAGGGACATGATGTGGGGTAAAAAGGAAAGTTTGTGGTAAAAAATGACCCCTAAAAATTTGACCTCGGGGACCACCCGGAGCGCCGAACCATCAATACGAATGGTGGGCTCTGGAAAGTGGCCACGGAGTGTACAAAAATGCACGCAGACAGACTTGGCAGTGGAAAAGGTAAAACCGTTGGAGGAAACCCAACGTTGGACACTGTTTACACAGAGCTGCATCTGACGCTCCAGGCAGGGAAGATACCTACCACGGACACACAAAGCAAAGTCATCAACATATAAAGAGACGCCAGCTGCAGAAGGAACTGATTTTAAAATGCCATCGATCTTGATGCAAAAAAGGGTAGGGGACAGAATACTGCCTTGGGGAACACCCATGTCCTGAGGGTAAAAGTCAGACAAACTAGGACCAACGCGAACTAAAAATTGGCGATTAGCTAAAAAATGCTGAATAAAAATGGGTAGAAGGCTGCGAAAACCAAGGTGGTAAAGGTCCATCAGGATTCCATGCTTCCAGGTCGTGTCGAAGGCCTTCTCCAGATCAAAGAAGACCCCCAACACGTGTTCTTTTCTGACGAAGGCATCCTGGATAAAAGCTTCGAAACGAACGAGGTGGTCGATGTTGCGTTACGGAAGGTTTTCTTCAGCGCGACTGTCTAAGCACTGTGTTGTTTTCATTGTATTTTCACATTGCATTGTATTCTTTCATTCAAGGAATTGTTGACACGGTAATGACGCATAAAATTACGTAGTAATAGAATGGAAAGACGTCATGTGTTCTTTAATAAAACGCGTAGGACTCACCTTCTCGAACCAATGGGAAGATGTTAATTTGGTTGTGAAGGGGAACAGGAGAAACATTGGGGTGGGTTTAACGTCTTTTAGGGAGTTTAGTCTGGAGATACCAGGAAGTCAGACGTGTTACTAGTTTGGGAAACTTGCTAATGATTTTTTCCGACAGAATAAGACGCGCTGTTAATTTAGGAAGATTGTTCAGCGGTCGCTGGAGGGAATTTGTCTCCTCGTGTAGATTTTACTCATTCAGAGAAATAGCGTATGTGGAAAGAAAGAAGTGGGAAGTGAAATCGTATAACTTCGTATAATGTA
>SMGT01001931.1:26009-34011 GCA_004794575.1 Lanistes nyassanus | reverse complement strand
CATGCATGCATCGCTCTCCTTCTCTCTTTTTCTCTCTCCGAGCCCATACGCAAGTGGGTGAATTTACGTATGAATATTTCTATATATTATTAACAGTTTTATTGATGTATGTCGGAGAACAAAAAATCCAGCCCATTACGTTGTAGAAAAACGCAGTGTTTCCTGACATCAGCTACACTACGCGAAAATATGCGTTTTTAATTGCGCAAACGCATATTGGTAGAGTAAGCTTGTACCATAAGTTAATGCTGTAATGAGCAGTGAAGGTGGAAAGGGCAAGTTTTACTGTAAGCAGATACTAAAGCCGAGAGAAGCGATTATTGCATTTATATAGACAGACTGCTTGCAGGTAAACTCTCCGTAAGTATTAGAGACCGCCTCGGTGGTCTAGTGGTTAAGGCCTCCGCTTCCGAGGCGGGAGGTCGGTGGTTCGCATCCCGGCCGAGTCATCCCTAAGACATAAAAAATTGTCAATCTAGTAGCTGCCCCGCCAGACGCCTGGCACTACAGGGAACAGTACTAGGACTGGTTGGCCCGGTGTCAGTATAATGTGACTGGGTGGGACTGAGGCCTGTGTTGCGCCATCAGTCCCACGTGTGGCAGCAAGTAAACTTTGTCTAAGCAACACCGTCCTGATATGCACATAGTTTGCGGCTGGACGTTAAGCAACAAATACCCCCCCTCCCTCCACAAGTATCACGTCTGGCACTTATTGTTTCTTACAGCGGACTCGCTGCTGTCCTGGAGGGGAGAGAAGCAGCGTCAAGACTGCTGGAGTGAAAATCTCTGCATGAAACTGGGCGAAAAGATCACTTTGTTCGACCTGAACGGTACGTTCTCTGCTGTAACGGCATGACCAGGACGTTTAGCTTATCAAAGAAGAGGGGGAGTGCAGAATAAACCACGGGAGTGCAGAATGAACCATGGGAGTGCAGAATAAACCACGGGAGTGCAGAATGAACCATGGGAGTGCAGAATAAACCACGGGAGTGCAGAATGAACCATGGGAGTGCAGGATAAACCACGGGCGTGCAGAATAAACCATGGGAGTGCAGAATAAACCATGGGAGTGCAGAGTAAACCATGGGAAGAAGCAGTTACACAGTGTAACGAATCCACAAAGCTTTATCATACATCCTGTTGTTGCGTAAATTCAAATGCTCATCGAAGAAGAGAAAAGACTTCCCACCCTGGCACATATTAAATATTCATATGATAATTAAGCCAACATTTTAGTCTCTGACGAGAACAGTATAAATCCCATTTAAAGTTTATTCTTGGTTTGTTATGAGCCAGCATGTAGGTCGTACTTTCTCACTCACTCACAAGCTCACGTGCACACCTGAACAGTGCGCGGGTGATGAGCTGAATGGCTGAGATCCCTGCTGATATTTTGTGAACTGAAAGCACTGGGAAGAGGTTCTCTGTCAATAAGTCACATGATTGTAAATCATCTAGAGCGCGCGCTGTGGTGTGTGATTGTGTTAATGTAAGTCGCTGCTTGCAGGAATCTGATTATTTCGATCTTTTTGTGTCGCTTTTTCTGCTCCCTTCCTCTTCTTATTCTTTTTCCTTCCATCTCTCAACGCTTTTTGTTTCATTTATCTTCTCTTCCTGTTTTTCTTTTGTCGTTGTGCTCAGAATTCTGGGAAAGTTCTCAGCTTGATGTTTTACGGATTTAAATTTTTTCCAGGTCAACACGATCTTCAGTCGTGTGTGTGTGTTTGCCGAGCCTGCGGTAAAGAGATGTACACACCAAAGGAATGGTATGCGAGGGGAGGGTTTCACTTTTTTGAGCGGAGTGACTCCCAGTATTTAATCGACGTGGACCTGATCGATTGGTACAAGAAAGTAGACAAGTATAACAATCTCGACCTAACTTTTTCAAAGCGCCATGCGAATGTCGACGCATACATTTTCTCGGCTGTGCTAGGATTTCTGTTCCAACGGGAAGGCAGTGTAAGTGGTTTCCTTCCATTTGTTTGGTTCTAAGTGGTTCTGCTATCGGCTAGGAAAGTTTTCTACTATCGGCTAGGAAAGTTTTCTACTATCGGCTAGGAAAGTTTAAAAAGCGATTGTAATACGTGCATGGGGAAGAATAGAATAGAATCTGGTATATGGAAGGACAAGATGTACAGCAAGAAAGGCGCAGTAGTGATTGTCTTTCTGTTCTTGGAGAGCCGTACGTAGCATGTTCGTGTTGTGGTTTTTGGGTTTGTTTTGCACCTCCACCAGGTGTTGAAGGAAGGACTGATTGTAGGTGGCAAGATTAGAGAAGTCACGTGAACAGCAGTGAGCGTTTCAATCATAAAGATTGTATTATTTGTATTATGGTATACAATCTCTATGGTTTCAATATGTGTAGGCTGTTCTGTGGCTCTTTGCATCATGTGCTAAAGCATCCGATGCTAGATATAAACAAAAACCTGACAACTGTGTTAACAAACTTTCGGCTAGGAATCTTCTCTTTGTTATGCTCATTTTTTTCTGGAGACAGAAGAAAATGACATTCGTTGTGTGCCCTGCTGCCCATATCTGCAGGAATTAGGAAAAGGTGTCATTCCACAAAAATATTGTAGACCTCCAAGTGCTTTTGTAAGAAAACGAGATATTTGTATGTGCCACACATTTACCGTAAAAGTTGCCGTATTATCACGAACGTTTCGCTATCTGATATGTTTAGTTTGCCAGTTGCATGATGCATGCTCCCCCTCCCTTCAAAATCAAACCCCACCCGCCACCATCCGGCAGTCAGCCACGTGTAAACGCTTGCTGACCATTCTCCCTGCAGATAACAGAAACGGAAAAGGTTGCAGTGTTGCTGCACCGTGCCATCCGCGACGCCCTGCCACCAGCAGGGTCTTCGCCAACAGAGCCGGACAACGACGCCGAGAACTAGGTCCACCTGCTGAACCCGAGGACCTGAACACACTTCACGTGCACAGCTCGAGTACACCAGACGCTGGGTTATCGGATGCTGCCCCGTAACACTATGTTAGTCTCCGGTATCACTTGTTCAAGTGGACGAATTATGTCAGCGAATCGCTTTTCTGACCTGGTGACACACAAGGGGGCGGTGTGTGGCCAGGCTGAACTTCGCCAAACCTTATCCGATCAGAGTGTAATGAAAACACCTTGATTTTACGTATAATTAAATAATTCGGTAGGTGTGGAATAATACCATTTTTGTATCAGTGTGTGATAATTTACAGGCTGGGGAATTCTGGGCCAGGCGACGATTTTCCGCCGATGCGCGCGCACGCAGACGGTGGTATCTAGTGCCATTAGTGATGAAAGTGAATTGTCAAATGCAGCCACTGAGACTGACGCGGACTTAACTGATGTACAGTGAGACCCACACACTGTGCAGTAAAGTTGCACGTGAATGCATTCAAGCTTGTTAGGTAATTTCTGGGTGTCATTGTAATGTCTAAATATGATGAATGAGTGAAAGCTTTTCGCTGTCCATGGTGGAACTGGGCACAGATTTGACAACTGTACAGATTCGGCTTGTGATTTCAATCCGTTACATTTCGGACCCTGTCGCACAGAGGTAACCGTTCAGATTCTGTTTGGTGTATATTACTGTACAAATGTAATAACAAAAAGTACAGGGTCGATCGCAATCTGCTGCTTGACTCCAGCCTGTTTCAGCATTTGTTAGGCCAATTCCCCAGCCTGAATTTAACTGACTTTGTAGTTTCGTCAGCCAGCCAGCCAGCCACCCAGCCAGCCGAATCAAGATAAAGATAATGACGATGACCGCCTTAGCTTCATGACATCCTATAACACCTCCACGCGTCGCACACGCCCTCACGGTAACACGCCCTCACAGTCACACACGCCCTCACGGTAACACGCCCTCACAGTCACACACGTCCTCACAGTCACACACGCCCTCACGGTCACACACGCCCTCACAGTAACACACGCCTGTACCAGTTCGTACTCGTCAATACCAGAAATTCTCGATGGGTCACACAAAGTTTATTTAATAGTTAATAAAAAGGAAATGGGCGGAGGTACGTCGGTTCGTCAAATCTATTACTTGTGAATCAGTCTACTCACGGTAGTCTTAAATCTGGATAGTCTAGTGGTTTGTACTGGGACTTCTACTCACGATAGTCTTAAATCTGGATAGTCGAGTGGTTTCTACTGGGACTTCTACTCACGATAGTCTTAAATCTGGATAGTCGAGTGGTTTCTACTGGGACTTCTACTCACGATAGTCTTAAATCTGGATAGTCTAGTGGTTTCTACTGGGACTTCTACTCACGATAGTCTTAAATCTGGATAGTCTAGTGGTTTCTACTGGGACTTCTACTCACGATAGTCTTAAATCTGGATAGTCTAGTGATTTCTACTGGGACTTCTACTCACAATAGCCTTAAATCTGGATAGTCTAGTGGTTTCTACTGGGACTTCTACTCACGATAGTCTTAAATCTGGATAGTCTAGTGGTTTCTACTGGGACTTCTACTCACGATAGCCTTAAATCTGGATAGTCTAGTGGTTTCTACTGCGACTTCTACTCACGATAGTCTTAAATCTGGATAGTCTAGTGGTTTCTACTGGGACCTGTCTCTCGAATAACGTCTCCTCCGGTTTCTAACTGGCGTAGGCTTTACATCTGTTTCTCGTCTTCACCGGCCGGCCACTCCCGTCAAACAAAACTACCCGACATCTGTCCATCGACAACTACTTTGGCGCTTCTATTTACCTGGTGTCGTCTTCCCGACTCCTGGACACGGGGGGTGGGGGAGACGTGTGTGTGACAGGTACCACGTCGAGCTAATCGTCTCCCCACATCTCCTCATGGTGTACCTAGTTACTATAGCGACCCGGCCGGTGGCGTGACTGGTACCACACGGCCGTCTCCGTGTACAGCCCGAGCGGCGCCTCTTTCCACAGACCTTCCGCGATCAGGGCTCGCAGCAGTGTTCTGTTGACGGGGTGCTCCATGAGTCCGTCCACCAGCCGTTGCAGGTGTCGTGCCAGACCATCGGGCGATGTGTTTCTATTGTCAGTCACTACATTGCTGCTCAATGCGCCGCTGCACGAGGTTCAAGGGTCGAGAAAACTTACTCCGCGAAAGACTGCCGCCGACGTAGACATTGAGACCGACTTGATGAACACCAGTTTGGTCTACTGTAGTGTACGCTCTTGTCTCCCTTGTTCTGATGCTGTGCATGATGGGAGGCTCTGGCTGGTTTGGAGAACATTTGGCTGACTGTCTGGGATAGTGAGCTGTGAGCGTGTGTATTTTGTAGCAGCAAATAAACTTTTTTTCTATTCTTGAACTTCGAGTTCCTGTCTTTATTTTAATGTTTCGAGCAAAGTGATGGAGAAGGTGGATGAGTGAGAGATCTAGTCGTGTATTCGGTTTGAGGAGGGTGTTGCTGAGTTTGGTGAGAGTTGCGTATGGTTCCACCTTAAAGAGATTTCAGTGATATTGCTCCGCTATATCGTCTGGGCCCCTGTGTTTGAAGGAATTGTGTGTATGAGAGGTCTTGAGCCAAAGTCTCTTCACGGCGAAAGTCCTGAAGCCAAGCCGGGAAAACTCGGTGTGCGTGAGAGGTCTGGAGTGTGTCATGTCTAAAATTTCCCGTCTCGTTGAGACGTCAAGAATCCTGTGCCCCTGTCTGAACATCAGACCTGACTTGTAACTGGCCTGGTGTTGGTCATGGCGAATGGACTTCTGAAGCCTTTGGTCTACCGCTGTCAGGAGAGATTACTTCGACACCAAACACTCTTATGACCGCCAAATCCATTCCAGATTTTTGGCCATAGTTTGAAATACCGTGTGGATACCTGTTTGCTAAACAGGATCTTCCTGAATGGCGGGGCAGCGCAGTTTAACACCAGGTGGGGTGTCATGATCGATGAGCAAACACGTCTATTGCAAACACGTATAAACACGTACTCAGGGTCAACGCTCCTCCCCTTTATATACCGTCCTGTTTGTACCTCTGTCCTCCCTGTGTGGAACAACGGGAACGGGAATTTCCGATCTAGATGGACTTTCTCAGGATTTCCTTCGCCCTTCTTTCTCGCTCGATCTGCCTCCACCCGCCCCCTCACTCCCGATCCGATCCGCTGATAATAAAGGGAAGCAGTTTGCGGCAGACGTCAGAGCCCCGGAGATCTTTCAAGCGGCAGGGACTGCAGTTCTACCTGCTCGGATTCTGCTTCAGCGGGAAGTCACCCGGTGCTCTGTTCTCGCAAGGCAGGTAAGTGTCGCATCACGGCAACAATTGCTGTTTCCTTTGGCATCGGATATATTTAATATTTATGTATATATCTTCTGTGTAATGTGTTGCTACAATGAGTGCTACAGTGCTACATTTCGACACATGTTACTGCTTTCATCTTAGGTGGGCTTTGAAAACATTCAGAAATGAGTAGCGAGGAAGGGTTTTCACAAAATGCCGATTCATCAAATGCTCTGAAAGAAAGAAATAGATAGATGTAGTTACATAACAACACATTTCCTCTTCATGCTGAACTGCATGGTGGTCTTACAACAGATACAGGCTCCTCACACTGGCTATAGTTACTTTATTTTTTCATTTGGATGGAGTAGTTCTTCTAGGAATAAATTTGACAGTTGCTCCAGATGTGTGGTCGTTTGCATCTCGAGCTTGAATCTTTTGCGTCTGGGCATTGCTGTGCACAGTGCTCGGATTTTCCTGGACACTGTTCATGAGCAAACTCGATCCTCTCCATGACTTGACAAGATGTTCGCCCATCGCCTTCAGTGGAGCATACAGATATTTCAGAAATGCGGAGAAGCAAGTAGAGTTCACAAACTCTCGGAAACATGTTCTGAAAAAGGTTTTGAACAAGGTATCAGAAACTCCCCCGAAACTAAAACAACAACAAAACGAAAGAAGGAAAATCGCCAAAAGCAAAATAAGCAAAGCACACAAAACACGTGTTCTAAAGAAGTGATGCACGTTATCGAAATAAACAGACAAGCGCCCAAAACAAACAAAAACACGTACCCTAAGACTTCTTTTAACTTTCAGCGGGCTTTTTCTCGAGATCTTAATGAAAAATGTCTCAAAAATATTAAACTCAGTTTTGAAAGTTTTGTTCCAAACGACTGGTTGAGTTTCTTGCGACTGTACTGAGTCCAGCGTTGAATTTCGTCAAAACGTCACGTGATCTACTCTGCAGATACGTGTGTTCGATACCGACTAGAGTTGGGCTGGTTGTTGCTTAACGTCCCGCTGCAAACGAGCTACACATCAGGACGGTGTTCCATGGACAAAGTTTACGTGCTGCCACACTGGGACTGCTGTCGCAACACGGGCCTCAGTCCCACCCAGTCACGTTACACTGACACCGGGCCACCCAGTCCTAGTACTGTTCCCTGTAGTGCCAGGCGTCTGGCAGGGCAGCTACTAGATTGACATTTTTTATTCTTAGATATGACTCGCCCGGGATGCGAACCACTGACGTCCTGCCTCGGAATCGTTAGACCACCGAGGCGTCTGTCCGACTAGATAAAAAAAAACTGTAGTGGAACCAGGCCACTCGAAATTTGATGAATCCTTCCTTGGAGAACTCGATTTTCTCAGACTCTTCATCTCGAATTTCACTCGACTCTGTCCAACTGTTAAAGGCAAACAACGACCGCTAGAAAACCCAGCATAGAAAACAGAATAAGATACTTACATAAATATTTATATGTTCTAACGTGTCTATGTTTGATTAAAACCTTGCTATCTGACATGAAATAAAGCGATAATATCGACCAATGTAATCGCTTCCGTGTAATTTCTTAATGAATGTCAACAATTAAACATGTTACGTAACAGCGGCGCTGTTGAAGATGCGAAATCAGTGTCATGACAAGTGATCTGACAAAACAAGAAGGATTCACAGGATTCAGGAAGTGCAGGACGCCTGACATCTTGGCACCTTGCCAGCGTACGTGTGAGACTGATGACAACGGACACCTTGCTGGGACCTGCAGACAACAGACTATTTTAGGCCA
>SMGT01001930.1:15916-34030 GCA_004794575.1 Lanistes nyassanus | reverse complement strand
TATTATTATTATTATTATTATTATAAAACTTCCTTCTGCCAGTGTGTCGACGACAGTGCAAGAGACCAGCCACGACAGGTCAGCATAACTTTATTTGCATTTAGAAGGGGAAGTAACTTTATCTAGTGGTAACTGGGTCGTAGATGTCAAGGGTCCGCTCAAGTCGGAGGTCTGAGCATTTATTTGGAGAATGGCTTTAGGAACCTCAAAGAGGGGTTATCTGTTCGCGATCGATCGCAGCCCTGTAATTTATGCGTTTGCAACGGACTGTACAAAAGGTAGCCATCTTTGGCATAAAAAATATGACTGCGCATGCGTAAGGCGAGACCATCGTAGGGCTTTGTTTGAGTTCAGGTTGCCAAGTTGTCTGTGCATAGTTTGCCCTTTCTTTTTGAAGTGACCCTATGCAAGAACAGTTGTGGATTTAACTAGGATTCCGGCGATACAGGAGTCAACCAGACACCCTTGTCAGGTATTGTAAGGCCAGCGTTCTTCTTTTTCGTTTCTTGACGTGACGTGACGTGACTTGATCTGTTTATTTGTGTGATACAAAGCAGAGATTAGAACAAGAATAGTCCTCTGGCAGCAGGTGGGTTCAGCAATGGCGGGTGGATGGGAGAGACTTCATTGGCGATGGGGTAGAGAAACTGCCACCGACTGCCACATCAATGAGAATTTATTAGCAAATGAATGTTTTGGTAAACGACTAGCACTGTTTCCAAAGAGCACTGAAAAGAAACTATTTTTACGAAAGTCGGTAGTTCATCCTGGCAAAGCAAAAAAACGGGACGATGACAAAATAAAGAACTGATCTCGCATTGATTTATTTCTTCGGTACTTCCCCTGCAGGTGAACGTTGTTCTATAATGCTTGCTTTGTACCGTTCTCCATACCCCATTGGGGCGAAATATTAAAAATTATTGTCCATCGTCTATTGCTAAAACATGTATGTCTTGTCACTGTCCCATACTCAGGCATGCCAGTGTGTGTTTGTGTGTGTGGGGGGGGGGGGGGGGGGGGAGGTAGACAAAAAAGAAGGAAAGTATTGCGCGATACCGACAACTGGGCCATTGCCTTAAAGACAGCAAATTGCTTTATGGGCCAGTGAGGACACAAATATGTTTAACATGATAATAATATTGATTAAAAAAAAATAAAGAAATGTATCACTGTTCAAATCTGGTAAGTTAATGGAGGAAATTTTTAAAAAATGAAAATTGCAGCTTGCATTGTATTGTACAGTACTGGATGTTGGAGTGAGCAAAGGCACTCCCCCCCCCAAAAAAAAAACACACACACACAAACAAAAAAAAAAAAAACAACAACAACAAAAAAAGATGAAAAGACTGACATGACAAAAGAAAAAGAAACAACGACAAAAACTTAAAACCACTGGCAGAAAATACTTCTGCCGTATTTGAGGATTAGGTAAGAAGTGTGCCTATGTTTTTGCGTGTGGGTACGTCTGTTTGAGTGATTGAGCGTGTGATTTGTGTGTTTATTAATCATTGATTTTACTTATCAATATATGCATATCCTAATGCCAGGTGAATTTATGATTGATGTGTTTTTTGACAATTTTTTTTTTTTTCATTTTTTCTGAATACCCCCTGAGGGTAAAAGAATACAGAAACTTGAAACTTGAAACTTGAGTAACTTAATAATATACCTGTTGTGGGAACATTATCCACGACTAAATGGCATCCCCAAAGCTAAAACAACTGCTTTATCTTCACTAAGACTCATAAGATTTAAAATATTTAGAAAAATGTGAGTGTTAAACAATGTGGGATCACAGTAATTTAAAACCTCCTTAAGAAAATAGTACTGTACATTTACTAAATGCACGTACTTGTAGTGTGTTTTTAAAGAGACTTTTACTAGGCTAGGCCAGCTATATTACAACTGCAGATTATGTGATGACTGCTGAAATATTGCTGGACTATTGAACTGTACAGCGATTTTGAGCATTGAGTACTCCCTTAGGTGGGATACTTATCTCCGCTATGGTGCGTTGCTGATCTGCCAGTGATGTTAAAATGCGCACTGCTGTCAAAAGTGTCACAGCACTGTGAAAATAAGAAAATGTTATAGTATATAGATTTGTTTAGTTAGCTTTCTTTAGTTGAACAACTGTACCAAGATGGATGCTTTATTTGAAGCCCAAGTCTAAGACAGGTCACTTCAGATCAACAGTCTCTTCTGTGAATATAAACGACGCCATTCTATCCTCCGTTTCTCTGTTTCAAATAATCCTCGTGATCCTATAGCGATCGCTTTAGTCAGTAACTGAAGATGCAGCAATCAGCGTCTGTTATCACGATGTCACTACTGTACTGACGTCTGCCTTTCGGAGAGTAGGGGTGGGTGGTGGGTGGAAAACTCAACTGCAAAGCAGAAGCAGTTCTAAACCTGAGACTACGGACTAGCTAGAACTTGTCACATTCACTGACCAATTCCTCTAGGATTTGGAGAATCGTAGTAGTCAAAGGCACTTTTCACAACGTTCTCAAAATTTATAAATTTCTTAAAATGTTCTCCGCATAACTTCCCCATTTAGGTCTTTTTGTTGTGCATCACACTTGTTGCCACCTGCTCAATCTTCTTACCAATACTGTTAGATAATAAATGTTGCATTCGAAGGTGAACTTACACTAATGTTTCCTGCAATAACCTTACTAAGCATGGTCAGCTGATCGTTTATTCCAATTCGACAATATTATGAAACGAGCGACATGAGCTGCAGCACGGACCTATATCACTGGATGTCTGGCGCGGGGTCAAGGTGGTGGAGGTTAGAATATGGGTCAACTTGTCAGTAAGGGTATTCATCAGTTCCGGTTGATGTTCACCAACAGTCGCGATGGGGAGAGCATGAAAACGCGCAGAATAACTGGAGCCAATCAAAATACAGTATCACGTAAAATATGCTAATCTCATAGGGTCACCACTGAAAACCTTGCAGTTTTCTGGAAGATCTTTACTGCCTATACCCCACCCCACCCCTCCCCCAACCCCCACCTATCCCCTACTCCTAGCCCCCACCCTAACCCCACCCCTTCCCCTTCCCCTAAATCCCCCTCCTCTAGGAACATCCCCCTCTCCCTCCCTTCCCCCCGCCCCTTGAAAGACCTTCGAAATTTAGCTCGCCATTTGATTGGCTCCGTTTGTTACACATCGTAAATAGAGCTCGTCATTTGATTGGTTCCAGTTGTTCTGCGCGTTTACATGGTGGGATTCAAGCGAGCTGAAGGTGAAGAAAAAAATGACTAATGGAGCATATTGTTGTGTGGTCGGCTGTCACACCATTTCAGCTAAGTGTAAAGGGTTATATTGTGTAAAACTTCCAACAGAAGGTGTGAACAAAGAGGAGTACAATGAATCGGAGAGATGCATTGATTCACGCTATCAACCGATTGGACAGCAGCAAGCAATGATTTGCTCTCGGCACTTTGATGGAGTCTTAAAAAATTCTCGTGCACTTGATGATGCACAACTTTGAGAAAAAACTGGAAACTTTGTATTTTTCAAACTGGTATGAAAATATAATTTTAAAAAAATTGTCCATTAAATCTAAACTATACTTTCAAAATCAAAGGAAGCATAACAGTGTTTATTATTATTACCATTATTATACCTTTTAACAGTAACGAAAATATTTCTTTGTTAGAGAGGCTATTCAGGGGTATGCGTAATGTTTATTATGAAAATAGACTGAATTATTTTGGGCTATATAAACGCAGTGTGGGATACAGAAGACTAATTTGTGATAAAAATGAGGTGTACAACATAACCTATGCCGTCTGTGATAAAATGTTACTTCCACTTGATTAATTTTTCAACAAGCAGACAGAATTAATTTTACTAAGAAATTCACTCATCCTATTTTGGTTGTCACAATTTTTTAACTATTAACATTAGCAAAAATCTGCCCACCGATACTATCAATGCTGAAACGATAGATGTTCTCAGTCTTTATAAGCAATCATTGGAACCCACTGTGAATTAAACACTTATTCAAGTTTTAGAACAATCCCTATCAAATGCAAACACAAAATACAAAGCACAGAGTGGGCCAAAGGGAGTCTTAATGATGATTATGAAAAAAGTAACAGTAACCATACCCATACACGATTGTTTTTATTCACCATCGTCACACCTTCAAAATATGTCCGCGAACAAAAATAAAATCTACAAAATGTACTTACAAACAAACGGAAATACATGACATACAAGGGTGCATTGAGCTCTTCCTGTAGATATACGATACACACTGGCTAGTAGAATATAGAGGAATATTTGTTGATTTAGGCCGAAGTATATTTCTTAGGTGTAAATAACCATGTGACCGAAAGTGAATGCAGCAAAAATTAATCTGCAAGGAAATTTTTTAAAATTAGTCTCAAAAGAAAGTAAGTATTTGGGGCTTAACGCCGTGCCAGCGACTAAGGCTATATCACGGCGGAAATCTCAAAAGGAAGCAGAAACCGAGTTATATGCATACGGTTATGTTCCTTTGATTTATGACTGTGCTAGCAGAAGAAACAAGTGTTAAGAGTACGTTCTCTTTGACAACTTCTAGGTTGCTAGCGATGAGGGCGTTGTCTATATACACGCTGGCTGTGTGCCGACTCACGCGCGCCACATATAGCCGCAAGCTGCGAGTCAGTGTGACAGTACACAGTGTTGAAAACTGACTTGTCCGATTGGACAACGAGACTGAATTTTTAATTGCCTGACAAAGGATTTTGGTTGCCCTGCCGGTCGGGTAACCGGCTGTGTCAAGCCCTGTTTCAATTTTAGTAATGTTAGGAGTGAACTTCATATGAGAAAGGTTTTGCTGATAAGTTCTTAAAATTGGTAGAATCAGTTCGTCTTCCATTTTGTTCAGGTTTTCCAGAACTTAAAACGACGATAAAACAAACATAGTTGATGCCGCTGTGCATCACTGGAACTAATGAAACGGATTTTATTCTATCGTAGAACTTCCTTCTGCCAGTGTGTCGACGACAGTGACAGAGACCAGACATGACCGGTCAGAATAGTTTTATTTCCACCTATAGGGGGAGTTAACTTTATCTAGTGGTAACTAGTGGTAATTGGGTCGCAGCTGTCTAGGGTCCACTCACGTCGGACTTCTCAGCAGTCCTGTAATTTATGCGTTTGCAACAGACTGTACAGAAGGCAGCCATCTTTGGCCCAGAAAACATAACTGCGCATTCGTAAGCCGAGACCATCGTAGGGCTTTGTTCAGGTTGCCATGTGGTCTGCGCGTTATTAATTTGCCCTTGCTTGTCAAGTGACCCTATGCAAGAACAGTTGTGGATTTAACTAGGATTCCGGCGATACAGGAGTCAACCAGACACCCTTGTCAGGTATTGTAAGGCCAGCGTTCTTCTTTTTCGTTTCTTGACGTGACGTGACGTGAAGTCCTTTGTTTATTTGTATCATATAAAGCAGAGGTTAGAACAAGAATAGTCCAGGTAAAACTCCGCTGGCAGCAGCTGGGTTCAACAATGGCGGGTGCATGGGAGAGACTTTACTGGGCGATGGGGTAGAGAAACTGCCACCGACTGCCACATCAATGAGAATTTATTAGCAAATGAATGTTTTGGTGAATGACTAGCACTGTTTCCTTGGAGAACTGACAAAAAACTATTTTTACGAAAGTCGGTAGTTCTTCCTGGCAAAACCAAAGAACGGGACGATGACAAAATAAAGAACTGATCTCGCGTTGTTTTATTTCTTCGGTCAATCCACGGACAGACTGTAACGCGCTGTGGTCACGTAACGCTCTAATGCCGACGATGAGGCACGGGTTCGTTGTCCTTTTCCTTGCCCTGTAGTCAATGTCGAAAAATGTGCGCATCGTCACTGTCCAATACTGTTTTTATGTAAGATACCTTGATTTTGCCAGAGTCCTTGTCAACACTGTCCACTAACATGTATGTCTGTTTCTGTGGTTTCAATTTTTAGGTTTTTTTTCTATGTACTTCCACTGCAGGTGAACGTTGTTCTATAATGCTTGCTTTGTACCGTTCTCCATAAAAATTATTGTCTATTGTCTGTTGTTCAAACATGCGTGTCTTGTCACTTTCCCATACTCAGGCATGCCAGTGGGTGGGGGGTAGCCAAAAAGAAGGAAAGTACTGCGCGATGACGATAACTCGCCCACAGCCTTAAAGACAGCAATTCTTTATATATGCTGAACATGATAATAATATATTCATTAACAATAGAGAAATGTTTCACTGTTCAAATCTGGTACGTTAATGGTGGAAGTTTAAAAAAAAATTAAAATGGGAGCTTGCATTGTACTGCATAGTACTGGATGTTGGATTAAGTACAGATTAAGCAGCCCCCACTCCACCCCCCCAAAAAAAAATTAACCCAACCAAACAAATCGAAACCAAAAACAAACACCCCCCCCCCAGGATGAAAAGACTGACACGAGAAAAGAAAAAGAAACAACAAAAACTTAAAACCACTGGTAGCAAATACTTCTACTGTATTTGAAGATTGTGCAAGAAGTAACAGAATAATAAACCTGTTGTGTTAACATTATCAACGACTTAATGGCATCCCAAAAGCTAAAACAACTGCTTTATCTTCACTATGACTCATAAGATTTAAAATATTTAGAAAAATGTTGTTGTTAAACATTTTGGGATCACAGGAATTTAAAAATTCCTTGAGAAAAATTTAAAAGTACTGTACATTTACTAAATGCACGTACTTGTAGTGTTTTTTTAAAAGCGATTTTTACTAGGCTAGGCCAGCTATATTACAACTGCAGATTATGTGATAACTGCTGAAATATTGCTGGACTATTGAAATGTACAGCGATTTTGAGCATTGAGTACTCCCTTAGGTGGGATACTTATCTCCGCTTGGTGAGTTGCTGATTTGCCAGTGTTGTTAAAATGCCCAATGCTGTCAAAAGTGTCACAGCACTGTGAAAATAAGAAAATGTTATAGTATATAGATTTTTTTAGTTAGTTTTCTTTAGTTGAACAACTGTACCAAGATTGATGCGTTATTTGGAGCCCAAGTCTAAGACAGGGCGCTTCAAATCAACAGTCTCTTCTGTGAATATAAATGACGG
The DNA here is from genome assembly GCA_004794575.1 of Lanistes nyassanus. Taxonomy (NCBI): domain Eukaryota; kingdom Metazoa; phylum Mollusca; class Gastropoda; order Architaenioglossa; family Ampullariidae; genus Lanistes; species Lanistes nyassanus. The sequence continues at coordinate 26,925 of SMGT01001930.1, read as the reverse complement.
CATTCTATACTCCATTTCTGTTTTAAACGATCGTCGTGATCCTGTATGGATCGCTTTAATCAGTAACAGAAAATGCAGCAATCAGCGTCTGTGTTATATTACGATGTCACTACTGCCTTTCGGAGAGTGGGGGTGGGGTGGGTGGGTGGGAAACTCAACTGCGAAGCAGAAGCAGTACTATACCTGAGACTTCGCAGTAGCTAGAACTTGTCACATTCACTGACCAATTCTTTTTGGCTTCGTTAAATCATAATAGTCAAAGGCGCTTTTACAACGTGCTCAAAATTTATAAATTTCTTAAAATGTTCTCCGCATAACTTCCCCATTTAGGTCTTTTTGTTGTGCATCACACTTGTTGCCACTTGCTCAATCTTCTTACTAATACTGTTAGATAATAAATGTTGCATTCGAAGGTGAACTTAAACTAATGTTTCCTGCAATAACCTTACTAACCAAGGTCAGATAATCTTTAATTCCAAATCGACAATATTATGAAACGAGCGACGTGAGCTGCAGCACGGACCTATATCACTTGCTGTCTGGCCTGGGGTCAAGGTCGAGGTTAGAATATGGGTCAACTTGTCAGTAAGGGTATTCATCAGTTCCGGTTGATGTTCACCAGCTGTCGCGATGGGGACTGAAGCGAGCTGAAGGGGAAGAAAAAAATTACTACTGGAGCATATTGTGTTGTCAGCTGTCACACCACTTCAGCTGTCAAGGGTTATATTGTGTAAAACTTCCAACAGAAGGTGAGAACACAGAGCAGGACAATGAATCGGAGAGATGCGTTGACTCACGCATGAACAGATTGGACAGCAGCAAGCAATGATTTGCTCTCGGCACTTTGATGGAGTCTTAAAAAATTTTCGTGCACTTGATGATGCACAACTTTGAGAAAAAACTGGAAACTTTGTATTTTTCAAGCTGGTATGAAAACATAATTAAAAAAATTGTCCTTTGTTAAAGAGGTAATGCAGAAAAGTTTTACTTAAAAAAACACGAGGGTATGCGCAATTTTCATAATGAAAATAGACTGAATTATCTTGAGCTATATAAACGCAGCGTGGGATACAGAAGACTAAAATGCGATGAAAATGAGGTGTACAACATAACCTATGCAGTCTGTGATAAAATAAGTACTCAAATCTTACTTCCACTTGATTAATTTTCCAACAAGCAGACAGAATTGATTTTAAGAAAGAAATTCACTCATCCTATTAGGTTTGCACTTTTTTTTAACTATTAACATTTGGAATAATCTGCCCACCGATACTATCAATGAAGAAACGATAGATGTTCTCAGTCTTTATAAGCAATTATTGGAACCCATTGTGAATAAAACGCTTATTGAAGTTTTAAAAAATCCCTACCAAATGCAAACACAAAATTCAAAGCATAGAGTGGGCCAAAGTGAGCCTTAATGATGATCATGAAAAAAGTAACAGTAACCATACCCATACACCCCTTTTTATTCAGCATCGTCACTCGTTATTTAAAAAAATATATGTAACGCCTCCACGCGCCACACGCATTCGTTAGACAACAGACCTCGATGACAACGACAAAGTTTATTAAGAATTTAGAATGAATTGGCGGAGGCACGGACTTTCGTCTAAACTGCTACTCTTCTCATCGCGATAGTCTAGTGGTTTTTCTTTTCTCTTGGTACAAGTTCTAGCTTCTTATACAGTCCATCTTCGTCCCATCCTATTGGCGTGATCGGGAATGCCGTGTGAGTGACCGTCGTAATATAGAGCTGGTCACCTCCCACATCTTACAAGTCAAACGATATTTGTCGCAGAGGGGGTGGGTCGCCTTCCTGATACCAACTGGCCACATCAGCGAACAGACTAAGCAGTACGTCCTTCCACTGGCCGGATCAAATCCATGCCCGTGGTGTTGCTTTCTCTTCAGGCGACTCGATGATCGCGTCGACTAGCAGTTGCAGGTGTTCGTGCACCAGGCGCACAGGCAATGTGTATACGCCTTCCATCACTTCACTGCTGCTCAGCCATACGTTGCTGCCAACGGTTCTGAAGGCGAGCAAACTTCTCCCATGAGGGCATTCGGGCCGGTTTCTTCTATCGTCCTTTCATGCTTCTCTGTCGCCTTCCTAGGTCCGTCTATCTCTCTAAGTCGTCGGCAGGCCCGCATATATTGGGGTGAGAGGCATCCGAAATATTCTGAGGAGCCTCCCTCATTAGTGAGTCTCCCGTCAGCACTAGTGGTTAGCTACCCTCTGACAGCCAGGTTTATTTTGTTGTTTAGGACTTACTTGCGCGGGGTAATTGCCTATTATCCTCGGCTCGTGAGGTCGACCCTTGACTAACTGGGTCCACAGCCCTGGGATTTTCCCGATCATTCAGCATCCCGGCGGTTTCTAATCGCAGGCCCCAATTAGCTTTCAACTATTATCAGTACTCGGGTACTAGCGTAGCGTATCACTTTCCGGACTTTCCCTCGCACCTTGGCTCCGTCAGTCCCATTATGCATTCACGCCTTGTCTTCCGCCACTTAACGAGTAGCAAAGGACCAACAGCCTTTTCATCGCCACTACGATTAATCCGTCCTCTAAACCGTACAACACACACACGTGGTGTACACACACCTAGACACGCAGACACGCATATTGTTATATATATATATAGCAGCAGCAGCAGCAGCAGCAAAAGATGTCAACTTCATTCTGAAACGAGTGAAACGATAAGCTGCAGTGTTTCTGACGATTGTCTACCCTACCTTGTACAATTGGGCTGACTAAAATGCATACGTGTTTGACTTAGAAATGCGTGCATAAGGAAGACGCACGTTTTTTCCATTTATATGCGCGATTTTAAATCTTTGTACGTTAAACGTATAACTTCGCTCTAATCTCGAACCCTGCTCCACTGCACCGAGTATTGGAAAACCTCACCCTACCTAACACCCACCCACCCACCCAAATTTTCTCCTTGAATTTAGACGATTCACAAGAATGAGCGTCTTGATGATGGGAAAAATCCCGGAAATTCGTTTAATAACGGAACTTTTGCATGCCTGCATCACACTGTTTTGTCTAACACATTTCCCTGTACCTGCGCATTAATCAGGTTTGTTTGTGCCTTGCGTGACGTCAGTGACAAAGATAAGTGATCCGAGTCTCTCCCTTGAGTGACACAAATAGATCTTCATGACAGAGTGTAACAATATGCGTACCAGCCGTAGGTAGTAGGTTAGTGAGGGGCATAGAGTACAGTTTAGGAGAGGACATGGGATATTTTACAGGGCGGGGAATTGACCTGCAATGCACTCAGCCAACTATAAACATAGAAGCTGTAGTTCCCCCACATGCACTGTCCACATGCCAATCACACGCACATCTGCACATACAGAGCGTGGGAAGTTAACAGTGAATACATAGGTATATAAACCCTAGTGGGAATTAATAGAGGATGGAGAGGTAGACAGACTGATGAAGCAGAATAGTCTGACAACTATGGATATCAACTGAGTTTGTAAAGCTTGGTGGTTCGTCTTGGCTTTTTGTACCGGGACCGGGGATGGATGTAGAGGATGTGAAATAAAAGAATTGAACTGCGACGAAGTGCTGGTGTTCTCTCGGCCACGGATGTACGGGTGACTGAGACGAACATGTCATCTCGTGTTTGCTGGTGTCATGACAATGGTACATTTGCTTTCTGATGTCGTGACGCCTGTATGACGCTACATTGGTGGTGCCTTGACGTCGTCATATTGTTATACATTTGATGCCGTGAGCTCGGCCAGGACAATAACCTCGTCATATTGTTATACATTTGGTCCCGTGACACCTCTCTTCGTCATATTGTTATAAGAGATAATTTGAAGCATAAAAACAGCCAAGAACGCTGGATCCTGCCTGTTCCCAACGATCTACTTCCACCCCACCCCCACCCTACCCCCAACAAACAGTTTCCAACGCTGTAGAGGTTAACTACTGGCATAGAAACTTCACAGCTTTCAGAGCTGTCATAAAACAGAGTCACAAAACTGTCCAATGATGTAGTCCGTGCACTCATGTCTCCACATAAAAAAGAAATAAAATTCATCTTTGACATCACACTTCAATACCATCACTTCCGTCATTTGTTGTTATATGGTACGTACATGGGTAAACTGAAAACTAACATGGCTTAGACATATACTGAGCAGCATTATTTAGTCATATATTTAGTTATAAAAGAAAAACAAGTGACTGCCGCTTGGAGGATAAGCCCAAATTAAATGTAAAACAAGGGAACTGTACCAAGCTAGAAAGGGACAAAGACGAAGACAATCTTCATGTTTCGGGGCACTACCCCTTCATCAGGACGACACAAAAACGACGACAAAACGAAAAGGAAAAAGACTTATCTGCAGTAGATGTGGCGCGTAGGCTGCATGGCAGGAGAAAGACCAGGGGACAGTGAGTAAGAAAGGTTAAAAAGAGGGGCAGCCAATCGCAAGGTGGGTAGGAAAGGGTAGAGAAGGGTAGGGGTGCACAGTGGTGGGGGAGAGAGAAAGAGAGAGAAAAAGCAGCGCGGGTAAGGGGGTGTCGGTGAGAGAGAGAGAAAGTGGGAAGGAGGTGAGAGAAAAAGATAGAGAGAGACGGAGGGGTGAGTGGGTTAAGGGAAGGGAGGGGGAGGGTCAGTGTTTTAGGTTGAGTCCAGTAGGTGCCATGGTACCGAAATGGGTAATGAAGTAGGATTCCATGTTCTTGCGGTCAATGGAGTCGCCCTTCATTTTCCAGATACCACAGACCCTCATGTTGTCGGCTGTGTGTGTGTGTGTGTGGGGGGGGGTGTGCTCAAGTGACGTGCAACTGGTGTGTTTCTGCAGTGTTTAGTGTCAGCTAGATGTTCTGCGAAGCGGGTGTTGAGAGTGCGTTCTGTCTCCCCGATGTAGAATACAGTGGGACAGAAGGTGCATGTGATGGCGTAGTGTAACACTTTACCCGGACACATTCAGTCGAACAGACGCCAAACTAGATGAGTGTGCGTCCCAAACCTTTATTTGTTGAACATTAACCGTTGCAGGTGGTGGCCGGCTTCTCATGCAACCTGTTCCATAGTCTAGTGGCTATTATAGGACCTCTTCTCTCTCACTACTGTCTACCTTATTAGTGACACAGACTGAAGCCTGCTCTTCTCTATTCTCTAACTTTTGCCTGGCCGCTAAAGGCAGTGGCTTCTTCCAGAGTATAGCTCCTTTGTACAGCTGCAGCGGAGGCGCATATAGAAGATAGCTCTGTGGCCCATCCTCTACTGTGCCCCTCCCGTCTTCTGCCTGCTAACTCCTGCCTTGGGCCTTCATGGTCAAAACTTTCTAAGTTCTATGACCAGGCAAGCATAATCCCTAAGGGCTGGGCATAAGCCCGAGCACGCTTCTTCCGTCTGTATCCTTCTCTCTCTTTGGTCTAATCTCCGTCTGAATCTCCCTGATTCTCGCATGTCCCCCTATTCTTATTCCTCCCTACTCCAACGCCCTCTACATCACATGGTCTATTCTTGTAAACAGCATCACGAGTTTCCAAGGCCAGCGACCGGACATTACTAATACATTCATGATCAGTTGTCGCCGTGCTGTCCCTGACTCTTGGACCTGGGAGGTGGGTTGACTACCCCCTTCCCCAATACATATTGTTCTCTGGGAGAAACACGAAATTTACTTCCCTGAACTAAACGACCCTCTAGTTTAAACTGCGTGAACAATGCTATTTTTACACGTCAGGTCTAAATTTCGTTACACGTAGACGATGTTGCTGTTGGTGCAGGTGAAGTTGCGTTTGATGACAAAGGTGGTATTGGGTGTGTGGAGTGTTGTGGCAGTGTTAAGGTAGGGGCAAGTGTGGCAACGGGGGACATTGCACGGGATGGAGCCGCAGGAAGGGGGGATGGAGGTAGTCGGTTTTAGTTTAGAGTGTACTAGAAGGTCTCGCAGGTTCTTATCCCGCAGAGATGCTAGGAGGGGGAGTTTTTTTTTACTCAGCTGATTTACCACCATCAGCCAAACTTCTCATCAAGAAAGACACGAAACAACCGTCCCTCTATTTACTGCCCAAAATACATAAAGATAACAACCCTGGCCGACACATTGTAGGTACGTGACAAAAAAATTCAATTTTTTTTTCAAAAGTGATGTACATCATTATAAAGAGCTTAAAAATACAAACAAAATGACATAAAAATTATTAAAATAGGCCAAAAGTTAAGGGAGTTATGAATTTTTCTTTGATTTAATTTTGTGACGTTTTTTTACATTGGGATCTGACGGAAAATTGTGTCCAGCGAACTGAGTTTGTGAGCGTTAAACGTTCATAACTTCTACAGATCTTCACCAATATTTAAAAATAAGATATCAATGGAAAGCTTAAGCTCTCATCAATACAATGGAAGTAAAATTAATTGATTTTACTGATTAATTTTTTAAATACCTTAAGTTACACGTTTAGGTGTGCATGAAAAATAAGATAAATGGTACACAAAGTAAAAGAAGACTAAATATTTAAACACATTACATGATGTTTAAACTTAAATAATGAAAATAAGTTTCAGTTTATTCATTTATATTATTTCTTGTTTATGTAAATTATTATTATTTTTTATAATGGTTTATCTGGCGGAAGCAATGTTGCAGTTCCTTTATTTTTCCCATCTGCATGTTAAGTTAATAATCATTTGCACCAAGAAAAATAAAAAGAATTCACCTCATCCCCCACCCTTTCTTTTAAACTACTATATAATCATGTTAAAAAAGGGGAAAAAAATGCAAAATTTGAAAACACTACAGAAATTGTTGGGATCTCAAAAGTAATGTTACGTTTTGTTTACCTTAAAACCTACAAAAGAAAAGCATTTTATGTGCAGTCCATCATCTTCTAAGGCTGAAATGCTCTGCCCCTCATTTTCCTTTTTGGTAGCTTTTGACAGGGAGGGGCAGCTAACCCTTCACCCAACCCTCCTCCTTTCTCATCCAGGCTTGGGACTTGCAAAGGAGGAGTTAAAAAAATGTTTTTATTGTTTTAAAACTTTATTGGATTAGATCATAAAAATACAATTCTTTGAAGAAAAAATGGGTAACAGAGCAATTTATACATTTTATCAGATAAGAACTATAGTATACACATCCATTGTCACTGGCAGAGAAACAGCGTACAGTTCACAGAGTTCATGGGGATGGATTGTTATCCTGGTGAACCAAAAAATGTAATTCTTCAAATTAAAAGCAGACTGCTTCACTGGCACTAGTCTAACACCAGGTCTCCTACTACTACATCCACTGCCATCTGTTAAGGAAAAGTTGTCCTCTAGATATTTTCTGGCTACCCCGCTTTGCATGAGGGAAATATATCTTTTTTTCTTTTTGGGGCCATGGAAAAAAGACTAAGGCAGCAAATAAACTGTTGACTAGTGACTATAAACAGTGAGTAAAGCAATTAAAAGGTTTAAGTTAAAGGTTTAATAATGTACAGTTAATGAATTAGGAAACGAAATATCTGCTTAAACTTCCTAACTGCAGTAACTATTTTAAATTGAAACAAAAATACTAATTCTATTAACCACAACAAAACCTTTTTTTAATATACAAAAAGGCCTGCTCGAGAAAGTATGTCAACACTTCTAGAGGCCTAAGGGGCAAAGGTGGTCATGAAGTTTAAACCAATAGTTCGCAGTCTTTTTGGTCACGTGACGAAATCTTGTGGCACGCTGTGCAAATTAGAAAAAGGACGCTATCGATATACCTCCTCTGTTTCTCAGTTCACAGCAAAACCCGCAGGGCTTAGATTTTCAAGATTATGTGTGAAACGGAACTGAAAATGATTCTTCTACCAAAGGAAAGAAAGAATGAGGTTACAGCAAACAGATTTACTAGACTAGGTCTTTTTTCGATTAGACATGCTGGGATTTGCTTAACACTTACGAAACCATTTTGTCTAAGCAGACGGGACTCTTGAGAAAAATTGAATTAAAAAAACAGCAGGGATTGAAACCTCATAAAATTAAGAAGATGCAATCAAAAATGCTTAATCAGTCCAGTTATTGAATAGTTTATGCTACGGGTTACTTAGCTTCTGTATGGCAATGTTGTTTTTGCGAGCGTCTTTTTTGGCCTGCTCCAAGTGGGCTTTCAAACAAGCGTCACTGGCAAGAGATGTTTAAACGATAAAAACAATTATTCATTATCGCGGTTTGGAGAATCTTTTTTTTAAAAAAGTAAATATTTCAGGTATAATTAAAATTTTCGGTACCTCAACGCACTTGTGAAAAAACTTGACTTCAAATTCATTATTTAGACACCATACTTCAGCCCATCGTCCAGTCGCTCCCCACCTACATCAAAGACACCACAGACACTCTCAGACTCCTGGACCACTTCAATTCCTCCCACACTTTCACACCCACCCTCCTCTTCACCCTTGACGTCACATCCCTATACACATCCATACCCCACACTGATGGCTTGACTGCACTGTCTTTCTTCCTCCACGCACGCAGCAACCCCCACCCTCCTACACACACTCTGATTAGGTTGGCGGAGTTGGTCCTCAAACTCAACACATTCGAGTTTGACGGCCACTGTTTCCACCAGATTAGCGGCGTGGCGATGGGTACCAAAATGGGCCCTAGTTATGCTTGTCTCTTCATGGGTTGGTTGGAACATAATATCCGCAACAGCTACACGGGGCCCACACCAGAACTGTACAGACGCTACATCGACGACGGTCTAGGCGCCACTTCCCTCCCTGAGTCTCAGTTACTGCAGTACATCCATTACATACAACACTTCCACCCCTCCATTCAATACACCTACACCATTTCATGCACCTCTGTCACATTCCTCGACATCAACATAACATTGCAGAACGGCCACCTTGCAACCACCATCCATTACAAACCGACGGACTCACACTCCTACCTCGATTTCCACTCATCTCACCCACCCTCCACCCTCCACAGCATACCCTACTCGTAGTTTCTGAGACTCCGCAGATTATGCTCTGACGACACTGACTTCCATGAACAATCCGACAGAATGATAGACTTTTTCCTCGCCCGCAACTATCCCTCCAGACTTCTACACACTGCTAGACAGAAAGTTGCCCCCACACCATACGAACTTACACTACAACCCTCCCACCACCCCAGACACACAGAACCAAGGCCGATCGCTGTACTGACCCACCACCCCCACAACCTCCCAGTACGTAGGATCCTCCTTTCCAGCTGGCACCTGTTGTCCAAATCTGAACCCGACCTCTTAAAAAGACTCCCCTCCTAGCATCTCGGGGGGTTAAGAACCTGCGAGACCTTCTAGTACACTCTAAACTAAAACCGACTACCTCTCTCCCCCATTCCTGCGGCTCCACCCCGTGCAATGTCCCCCGTTGCCACACTTGCCCCTACCTTAACACTGCCACAACACTCCACACACCCAATACCACCTTTGTCATCAAACGCAACTTCACCTGCACCAACAGCAACATCGTCTATGCTATCACATGCACCCTCTGTCCCACTGTATTCTACATCGGGGAGACAGAACGCACTCTCAAATCCCGCTTCGCAGAACATCTAGCTGACACTAAACACTGCAGAAAAACACCAGCTGCACGTCACTTCAACACACCCCCACACACAGCCGACAACATGAGGGTCTGTGGTATATGTCCTACTTCATTACCCATTTCGGTACCATGGCACCTACTGGACTCAACCTAAAACACTGACCCTCCCCCTCCCTTCCCTTAATCCCCTCGCCCCTCCGTCTCTCTCTAACTTTTTCTCTCACCTCCTTCCCACTTTCTCTCTCTCTCTCACCGACACCCCCTTACCCCGCTGCTTTTTCTCTCCCTTTCTCTCTCCCCCGCCCACTCTCCACCCCCACCCTTCTCTACCCTTTCCTACCCACCTTGCGATTGGCTGCCCCTCTTTTTAACCTTTCTTACTCACTGTCCCTTGGTCATTCTCCTGCTATGCAGCCTACGCGCCACTTCTACTGCAGATAAGTCTTTTTCCTTTTCGTTTTGTCGTCGTTTTTGTGTCGTCCTGATGAAGGGGTAGTGCCCCGAAACATGTAGATTGTCTTCGTCTTTGTCCCTTTCTAGCTTGGTACAGTTCCCTTGTTTTACATATATTTAGTCATATGGCCATATATATTTACCGTACAATGTGACTAGGTAGAAGTATTGCGACATCAGTCCCAGTGCAGTACCACTTGTCTCAACCAACAACACCCCGACATGCACATCTTACCAACTAAACAAAAAATAAACCCACCACCTGTTATCAGATTACAACAGAGAATATTACAACCCCAACAAAGTACTGGCAAAAAAGATCTGCCATCCCCATCTTAACCCCGACATCTTTACAATTTTGTTGGCGGTAGGGTTGATGGTTAGAAGAAGGGGAACGTGAGAGGCTAGGAAGGAGTTTTGGGAGGTTTGATCGATCATATGGTTCAAATGGTGGAAGAGCGAAGTCACGTGCGTCAAGTAGCCAATCAAGGAGTGCTTGATGTGGTCCGTCAAAGTTTCACTTTAGGAAAGGGAAGTTCGCGGGCGGGGACGAGGTGTAATTGTTCTGAAAGTGTGGAATCATACTAAATTTTCAACTGAAGAAGACAATCTCTCTTCCCTACTGGATCCAAGTAAGGAATCTACCCACCGACCCCCGTGGACCAGATCTGATACCCCTACCCACTATCCCTGACCTCGATCAAACCGGGCGTGGGGACATCCCCTTTATTCTCAGTCTAACAGTGGCGTAAATATCACATGTATACTGGACTGAGTTATTCCTTGGGAATCTTATTGACAACCTGTAACAGCATGTAGTTTCTACGTAGTTTGATATTTTTCCAGTCCAAAAGAAAAAGGACCAAGCGGCAGTCACTAATTCCTTTTTATTTTTGTATAATTCTTGACTGTACTAATTCCATTGGCCATAAGAATATGAAGTCCTAATTCATCTCCCACTTTGGTGAACTAACCCCCCCCCCCCCCCCCCCCC
>SMGT01001930.1:4513-15899 GCA_004794575.1 Lanistes nyassanus | reverse complement strand
CCCCCCCACACACACACACTTACACTCTTTTTCACCCGTATCTTTACTTGCCTGTAGTAACTAACTCCCTCCGTAACTAACCTCCCCCAACAACACCTCCCTCCTTGTTCCCCGCTACCCGCCAGGCGATTGTCTACGACCACCGATGCTGGTCACGATCTGATTGGCTGTACGCATGACTTCCCTTGCCCTACACTCTTAATGTGAGTCTCCCGTGTCCCAGAAGTTTACCCCACGCCTTGAACTTTGAACTTTGAACTTTTTTATTGTAAAGCTTTTAGCCCTGGGGGGGGGGGGGCTTTTAGCTTTGATAGTAACAGAAATACATAGAACAAAATCCATATCAAATACAAATAACAAACTGAAACAGCACTATAACAGGTGAACATTTACAACTTAAAGGTGGAATACTAAGTGAAAAGAGAGATAATAATACCAATAAATTTACACAAATTTGTCAGGGTCTTTTTTGATTTGCTATTCATAAGTTGATATAATTTGTGTGACTGGCGTGTAAAGTAATCTGAAATGAGCTTTTTGCGGTTGTGTAGTATAACTGGGTGACTGCAAGAAAACAAATAATGGGATTCATCCCCAATTTCATTTAGGGGACATAAATGACATATTCTTTCATCTCTGGGGGTATTATTATATCTCAGTTGTTGTACAGGTAATTTATGTGAGCTTGTTCTAAATTTCAGGAGTCTAGTTTTTAGAACGGGAGAAAAAAATAGCAGGTACTCTCTACTTCTCTCCGCTTCACCCAGCTAAGTGCACGTTTTTCGTCTATGCCTTCATCTTTTTCTGCCTTTATCTGTCTCTGTCTCTTTCTGTGTTGTCCTGACGAAGGGGTTATGCCCCCAATCTGTGGGCTGTCTGTGTCGTCTATCGTTAATTTAGCTTGGCTTCGTTCCGTTGTTTGTTAACTTAAATCTTTCGAATCAGTTGACTACATCATTTATTTTTGGATTGTTGCTGTTGCTGCAAGATATTTTGTAGCAGCTCGTGTACTAACACGGTGGTATAGCTTTAAAACTGTGTAGAGCATGGAAGTGGATCGTTGGAAACATGGTGTAGCATGAAAGTCTTTTGGGGTATCATCTGTTCTCCACTCGCCTCTATTTCACCGTTTCCCGTTCTTTCATAATATACATTCTCAATGATCATTTTGGAGAAAAGTATTTATATGTAATCATCACTTGCATGCGCGTCTGGATACACAGTTGAAAGCCGTAGTGACTGAAAGTCTTGGCAATCAGCAAAAACAACAGTAACATTGCTACAACGCAATACAGAGAAATGAAGGAGTGTATTCGTTCCATAGACCTAATGAAGCCAGCTCTCTTTCAGATGGTGAAAACATCGAGAATGAGAACGTGGAAAATCTTCTTGCTGCTTGCGGTATGCTTTGCAGCATTGGTCACCATACTTAAGCTTTTTTCGGCAACTAAACATATCGCGACTGGACCATTTCCTGGGTTTGTGCCGAGAGGCTTTGCAGATGGATCGTCATATTTGGCAGAACCAGAGCCCCTCGACAACAAGATACTGGAAATTATGAAAAGGTACGGAGGCAGGAGTTATAGAAAGTAGCAACAGATGTAGCCACTCACACAGTCTGTGCTGTCTTCTCTTCTAATTGCCGTCATTTTTTTCAAAACAAAGAAATCTGTGGATATAGACCTAATATTTGTTCTTCTCAGAAGATGTTAGGTACTAGGTTAACGTTTGGATAAATGTGTCTGTCAAATAACTAGTTTTGAAATTTTCTTCTAACATCGCCATTTAAATATTGAAGTAGTTGAGGTTTTCCCAAGATGTAATGTCCGTCAAAACCCTTATTACATGTTGGTGTCAAGGTCAGTCGTGCCCTTAAATATGTTCCTGTGTAATGAGGCACGTATGATCAAATGTAATACACGGAATGTATGTAATGCAGAAAACATCGGTAATTCAGAGATTATTTGTAATGCAGAGAATACCAAATTTAGTGGAGCAATATATGTCTCTGTTATGCCACTGGGTGTGCTGTGCCTTATTCCGAGTCAAAGTTACATCACATCACATTACATCACAATTCTCTGTGTAGCTTCCATATAGTGTACGCGCATATTATCCAGTCGGATCAATTGTAGATCGCATATCTGCGTGTAACTTAAAACAAAAGTGTCGTAATTTCAGGCAGATCCATTGTAGAGCTCCATTTCAACCTTCCTCGTCCCCTTGTTTACTGTCTCATCTTTAATAATGATCCACTCAGTCTCATCGTGATTACCTGTCGAATTCTGCATGGCATTCACACGTGTCACATTATTCCTAATATTTACCAGCATTATTTCTGACATATCTACTTGTCTGAATTCTTGCTTTTATTCTTCAGATGAACTCTGCATCTTGGTTAAATATAAATTCCTCATGGTGTGCAATGGAATTGGCCAGACTTATTACTCTATAATTGATTCTGTGTGCGCGCGTGCGTGCGCACGCACATGCGTGTAGAGAAGAGAGAGAACTCTCGCACGCAATTTCTCATTCTTTTCGGCCACGCCACTACTTACGTGTAATTTTATTTGTTATTTCTGGTGTAAACTATTACATTTGATCATAAGTGGTAAATTTTTCTATCATTTGTCTGTGCGTGGGTGCGTGCGTACGTGCGTGGGTGCGTGCGTGCGTACGTGAGTTCGTGTGCGTGTGAGAGAGAGAGAGAGAGAAAGAAAGAAAGTGATGGAATAAGCTAAGTGTAAAAAGAGTGTCAAAAAAAGAGAGAAAGTCTTAATCTACTTATCTTTTTGAAAGAAAACAACTCGTTTATATTAAATGTTATTGATGCACACTTATGTTTACAGCTGTCTGCTAAAATTGTTACTCGAACTTTTGTAACGTCTTGGCAAACATTATTTCCAAAACGACGAGATAATTTTACAATAAACACAAAGGTGACATTTATTCTCTGTTAGGTGCCTTCTAAAGAAAAGATATTTAACTCCTCGAGAGAAGATAATCCAAGCACAAGAATGTCTACGGAGTGCATCAAGTGAATTAACCGCAGGGAATGCTGAAACAGCGCTCAATGAAAATGACACAGGTATGACAAAACGTAACTTCCCATGGCAACACCTGGATTTATTAGGAATTGCGTTCCACAGGGAAATATTATTCAGGATGGACGAGGTAAAAAAAAACAACAACATAGTGAGCAATATTTTTTTCACGGGTAACCGAATTTAAGTGCACTCTGAAAAAAAAAACCCAGCTGTATTATCTCTCTGGGAGGTAAATCATTAATAAGAAGGAGGTAAGTGAGAATTAAAAAATATCCTATTCTTTTTGCTTTCGTGGTACACGTCATATCTTTCACATCGATAATGCCTAGTTTTGAGGCTAAGGTATTACACTTGTCGTGGAATGAGAGGCCCCTTTATCAAAGTTAGTGATTTGGCTTTTAGCTTCACTTAAACATAATACAAAATCAAACGCTTTTTTAAAAGCAAGTTTAACAAAATCAGACTTTCTCTTCTTCAAGATCTTATAATTAAGGTACCCTTTCCATTTATGTAAAAACAATCTTAAGGAAAGATTTCCATTATAGTCGTAGCGTAATCTTTGAATAACTCACAAGAAAGAGCCGGTTATATTCTGCTGATTGCAACAAATATTACACTCCTTCTATCTTGCAGGATGCCAGGATAAAGGTTACACCTGCCTTCCAGAAGCAAACCAAACAACGGCCCTGTACCCTCTGAGTGTGGAGCGAGAGACAGCCAGACGGCGGGTAGAGTCAACAGCGAGAGAAGTCTTCTACTTTGTCAATGCACAGCTGGACACACTCAGCAGCAAAAATTTCGATGAAAATGGCTCTCAGCAACAGTTTGCAGCTAGCCTGAGGAAGGATCTTCAAGACTACAAAATGCATGGGTTTCCCTTATTCCTATGAGTCTTATTTAATTAGCTTCCACTTAGAAACTCTCTGGATGTCACTGTTTAAGACCATCAGTGACCCTTAATAAATATTAACTCTAGTTACTTTTATGATATAATTTTCTTACATATATATATATATAGCTTCTTAAAATTTTAAATAGACATAGCCATAAGGAGTGTACATTTAGCTCCGGCGCGTACTAGTGGTTTCGGAAAATGCCTACAAGTCTAAACATATTCGCTACAATCATCTGTTTTACCGCTGAAGACTCATTCCCAGCAGGCGATGGGGAATGGAAATATGAAATATAACAGCGGAATTTGCTTGTAGGAAAGGATGAGGTCATATTTTCAGAACGTGTGCGTGTCATTTTTCGTTCTTTTAAATTCTGTCTATTCATAGGATCTCATATGTCAGTCAAAAACATCGGTGATATCGGTGTGGGTCTAAAACAGTATACTGCAAAAGACAATATGAGTAGTAAAATATTTCTCGCGACTCTCACAATTTCCAACGATTAATGATCACTATTACAACTATTGTGATCGTGAAATCAAGGAAAGTGTCAATACATTATAATTGTACAATTATTATGGAAGTAACAAGCAGAACAGAGTAAAAATACTGCATTAAAAGTGAATACTATTGCACTTAATAACCAGTTCAATTCAACAACGTCATCGACATTTACACTGGTGTCACACACCCACTCAGCCACTTATCTCACTCTCTCCAAGCGACCAAGGGTGTGGGGGCGTGTTCTTTTGCGCACAACTCCGCACAACACAAGACAACGAGACGATGTAGGTTTTCTAAAAAGGACCCGACCTTATTTATTAAACTACACTCTCGCGCTCGCTCTCTGATACTCACGCACTTATCTCTCTGATTCACACGGCGGCTTCCGACTTTCACTATCACCGCACGTACACAACAACTATCCACTCACTCACTGTTCTCCTTGTTCTCATCCACAACAACCGAATCACACAACTAACCATGTTATCTTCCTTCACACAAGTTCGGGTCTTTCAACTAACAATCTCCTCTCACGCACAATCCTAGCAACGTACTTTTCCACTATCTCGAGTAGTTCACCACACAGGATGTTATAATCTGTCAACGTGTCTTCTACTATAGATTCAAAGTCTCACACAGACTTATTATGTTCCACAGGTAATATATCAAGAGTTACCAATAAGTTGCTAACACTTAGTCCGAAAAGGATTTCTAAGTTTGGTCACTCAGACCTACGGTTTCTCAAAAACCATAACGGCTATCAAGCGGCGTCACAACAAAAGAAAAAAAACTTAATACTCTTCACACTCTCCGGAAGGTAACTATTCACCGTCACCTACACTTGCTGCGCATCGGAATCCCCACAGGATATCACAAATGCGTCACACAATATTCAACGTCCCCAAAGTTGCGTCAATCAACAATTAAATCCACCAAGAATATCTACGATCATCGCACAAACTTAATGATCATCAAAATCTTCACGGATATCGAGGTACTTCTCACAGACTTAATGTTTAGGAGGATTACTAATTTCGCAATTATGCTGATGTACATAAGCTATACAAGGGATTTCACAAGCAGAACTACACCTTCAGCATTGCTCGTGTGTCTTTGCTGGCCTTCCATTTCGGTAGGCTGCTCAGAGCCACTTTCTTTGCACGGTTGAAAAAGGTTATCCAGACACCAGAGTTGGCAGCTGTCAGCCATTCATGAATTGTGGTTTTTCTGTACGCTAGCTTACCAGTTTTTCACCCCTGAAATAGGGCTTATGAAAACGCCTGGCAGGATTGACAGAGTTCAACTTGCAGATAACAATATCTGAGGGGTCACTAAAGGTTAGATGACACGGGACAAGGGAGTTCAGCTAAACGCTGTGCCCATCAGAATTTGACAGTATTCAGTCAGTGGGGTAGCAAGGTGGGGCTGCAAGGTGGGGTTGCCAAGTGGGGTAGCAAGGTGGCGTTGCAAGGTTGGGTAGCCAGTGCACTCAAGTTACCCAAACGTTGGAGCTAGCGTCTGTGAACAAGTCACGAGTTGAACGTTAGCCTGATGCCACCTGCGAGGGTGAGGGACAAATGAAGGGGCAGTTAACGTGACGTAGAGGGCGCTGCCAAGAGAGGAATATAGTGGGGAGACAGAGACCGGTAGACCAGCAGACGGGAGCGACCAGGGCAGACTTACACTCAATGTATGGGGTTTGCTCAATTGGTCGCCGGAGCTTTTGAAGTCTTGGCGACTGAACGATGAGGCGAGAGAAGTAGGAAAGCCGGGAGATGCAACAGAGTGCCAGTATCAGGTTTCTAGACGCCAGAGACATGTTACCTTCAATCCGTAGAGTATAAACCACCAGGAGAAGCAGTTAGCAGAGAGAGAGAGAGAGAGAAAGGATAGCCACTAGACGTTTTTATAAAAGTAATTAGTTGCGTGGTTAAGCGGGTCGCCACCTGCAACAGTTGACAGACAGTAAAGCACTGGGACGCGCACAGCTTCTAGATGATCGCCAGTACGACAGTGGAAGGAAGGGTGCGTGGGGCGGAATGTGACGTCACAGGTTACTGTGTGGTGTTGTGCAAAATCACAGCTTGTGATGAAATCTGTCCAGGGCGTTGACCAATGACCTTCACGCCCTTCGTCACGTGGACAAAGACGAGGAGTGGAGGGTCAGAGAGTCCAGAGAACTGGCACAGCTTGTCCACCAACGTCTGCACACGTTACAGGTGAGACACCACGTGACGCATGTGTCAGAAATCGGAATTAAGTTTCTTTATGCAGTCTAAACGATTGAAGGGAATGGCTGTCCAAACCATAGGTATATGCATGGACGGCAGTGGGAAATCAAATGCAATTGAACGAAAGTGTGTGTGTGTGTGTGTGTTCGTGTGTGTGTGTGTGCGTGAAAATTGGCATATTACTGCTGACTTCACTACATCTGAAACAAATAAATAATTTACAGATGTTTTTGATGTTGTATTTGAACACTGAATAATCCGTGGATGTGACAACATCAATCTACAGTATATGTATCATATAACCCCTACAGTTTCAATTGTTTTTATACATTAAATCCAATAATAAGAAAATTGTAAGACTATGGTTAGCAACATCTGACCTAAAGCTTCCTTTTAAGCGAATCATACCAAAAAAAGCTATTTGTGTTGAGAGCTACCTTTCAAGGCTCATGTTATTTAGGATATTCGCCCAGTAACCAAAACAAATTAGAAAGAATATTTCCCTTTGGATTCATAATATTGCTAATCTTTGAGTACATCTCCTAAAGATGCGAATTTCGTCAACAGACGTTGTGATCAGAGAACGTGATTATATATGTTCAGAATCCCAGGAACTGCAGCGAGGCAAGACTTCTAGTCTGTAATGTAGGAAGAAGAGACGGGTTCTCCAGCCTGTTACACGAGGCGACGATGTGTCTGCTAGCGGCCTACGCCGTACGCCGTACTTTGGTTTTCACAACCAACGGCTGGGGGTTCGCTCCCAGTAGCTGGGACACTTTCATGTTGCCTGTGTCTGGCACCTGTACGGCTAATGACACCAAAGACAGTGAGTGGTAACGTTAACATCTGCGTGTCATTCAAAGAAGGACTGAAAGCCTACACAATAATATTTGTAAAATAAATGAGGGCTTGCATTCATTCGTGAGATCAAATTTACGAAGCATCAGTACATTCATAGACGCCTTCCTTTAAGACCTGAAGGTTCAAGATGGTCATACAAACAAAATTTATTTTTAAAAAATTCACGTTGCGGGACACAACCCCTTTCTCGTGACAGACGCACCGCCCAAAGAAAGGCACATGAGACAAAAGCAACAAAGTTGAAAATTGTTAATGCCAGGTGAATGCTAACGTATACAAAACAAGCGATTTTGTACACTGTATTTAAAATTTACGTACGGAGTACATACAATTACAATTCGTATTAGGTTACAGACATTATATGCTAATGAGCACTTCACGAAGTAACTTCAGTGGTTCGTCAGACTAATTTTCCGAGCGGCCTGATTACAATTTGAAGTCTTTCTCTGCTACTCCACATTGTTCTTCTAGTATTTCTGATCACGATAGTTTATGTTTTCTTGATAGAAATGGATTTTTCAGCAGAGAGTTGCACAGACGTTGACATCATTAACTCCATATTAATTATCTTAACAGTTCGCGCCCATGACTATCGATGTTATAACATCGACGCCATGATGACCTTGTTTCTATTTATATCACATTAAGCTTTCTCATTAAAAACTGTTCTTTCTTGCTAAGTTATCATTAGACATGATTAAAGTTTTGAAGTTTGTCACTTAAATTTGAAGTGAGGCTATACCAAGCTCGTGAACACCTTGTTCTGGGCAGTGCTTTCAAAGTCGAATATCTTGAAAACACGAGCAGTTCTGAGCTCAAAGTTGATAGTTTCTACTCAGAAGATTAGTCATTTCAGATTTCTGATGAGGATATTGAGGAAATGGATGATGTTGAGAATATTTTATCAAATCTATCATATTGCAACCAAAATGCTCAAATGTAAGCCTTTGTTTCCTTCTTACTGATATCAAATAATTCGTCAAAAAGATAAAGATAACTTAAAAAATTTTTTTACCCTGTTTCCCATTTTCATAATTCTGTGTTTTGTATCCTGGCAGCTTTTATCCACTCTAAAATAATTTTTTGTGGTTAATGCTTTACTGATGTTGTCGACTGTTGTTGATATGTTGGGGATGTTGTAAACAGCTTATGAAAGAACTGCAGCAAGGGTTAGAAGAAGCAAAAAACAATTATTCCTGTAGCTGATGAGAGAGAACATTTCCAATATTATAATTTTTTGTTTTTTATCACTTTCAAATAAAATTGGTAATTACAACACTGAAGGCCTAGTCCAGTATCCCAGTCTTTTCCTCAAGCAGGGAGGCTGGCGTGCATAATTCTTTCTAATTTAATCAAACACATTTTATTTCCTGACTTGTTTGGATTTATATGTTTAATCTTTAGGCATTTATAATATATAATAATTATATATATATATTAATGTAAGATTACATAAAAATAGGAAGCCATTTTGTCATTTTGGTTTTGTAAAGCAACTTTATCAATCATTCCCCAGTCCTAAGCTGCACAAATCCCAAAATGAGCGTGTACCATTGACCAGCAATATCTCAAGTATCTGAGAAGAGAATATAAAAAAATTAGGATATATTATGTAGAATTGAATGGATATGCACAAAATGGCATCTGATATAACTGAGAATCCAAAAAAGTTTCATTCTTTGTTACTTTTTTGGGACTGTGCGCACACCTGTCCTTTGTGATTCAATTAGGAATATTTTATTTCCAGTACTCCATTTGTCCTTCCATCTGTATTATTTCAAATGTACATTCATTTTCCTTCATTTTGAAGTATTCCAAGTTCAGGTCAGTAATAGTTTTTACCTCGAAAAACAAACATTTCCACGACAGCCCCATTTCATGCAAGTAGTCCCCCTTTCAACCAAGATAGTTTATGCTTTCTTGATAGAAATGGATTTTTCAGCAGAGAGTTGCACAGACATTGACATCATTAACTCCATATTAATTATTTAAACACACTAACAATAAATACGAGGCAAAGCGTATAATCGGCGCACTTCACAGGGGTCAGAGAATCGTAATTCGCAATACACGTAAAATAAAAATTGTGCAGTTTTAATATTTCTGCTGGTCTGTCTGTCTGTCTGTCGCTGTGGCTGTTTCTCTCACTGACATGAAGAACTCGCAGTGACTGACTCACTACCTTATTCTCTCCACGCCCTTTTGCGTCGCCCTTTTAGCTAGATCAGAAAAAAATCCATGTGTCTTATTGGTTTATTATAAAATATTTTTAATATAAATATTTTAATAAATTAAGTTTGATATATTTTTAATATATTAAATATTTTAATATAAAATACCAGTGGATCCTAAAAATCAGACACCAGAAGCGCGCATCGTGGATTGGAAAAGCGTCATTGGAAATTGGCTGTCTTCATCCGCCAAATTTATTCCACGCACCATCCCAGCGGACCTCGCCGAGAGGCTCAAGGCCTTCCATGGTGACTCTTCGGTATGGTGGGTTGGTCAGTTGGTCGGGTATCTCTTGCGGCCACAGCCACACCTGGAGCAGACGATCAAGGCACAAGCAGAGAGACTGGGATTTGAAAGTCCTACTGTGGGGTAAGGGATAAAACAAAGAGACCGACGTCTATCTTCGAAACTTTTTAAAGAAAGGCTATAAGGCTAACATGCTTACTGAAATTGAAAATAGTTGGTGGATTTTCGTGGTTTATGTTTACCGGCATTAAAAATAGTTGGTGGATTGCAATGGCTTTAAGTTTTTTCTTTAATTGAACTTTCGCGAAACCATAAATAACACTAAAACTTAAACAACAAAAACAACACTCAGACTAACAACAAAAAAGGCAACTCCCCCAACCCCCCTCCCCCACACACACAAGGATAAAAAACAAAAATGTGAAAAGGCAGCTTAATTTTGCTTATATCAAACTAATAATGTATGCTTTTAAACAACATTTGAGTGTACATCCTGTTCAAAATTTATTTAGTAATACCTTGAAAATACTATAGGCATATTCTATTTGGCAGTGTCAGCCTACCTCAGTGCTAACAACTCTCCATGGCTTGTGATGGGGAAACAGGTAGCCAAAATACAATATAGGCACGGAATCTATAATCTTGCCACTGTACTGACCTACACGTGTTCAAATCGTGCAGCATTCAGGTGCGAAGGACAGACAAGGTAAACGACGAGGCGAAGTTTTATGCAGTGGAGGAGTACATGCAGCACGTGCAGGAGTATTACGACACGAGAGAGCAGCGCGAGCAGATCAAACAACGCCGGCTGTTTGTGGCCACCGATGACCCGTCCGTCTTCACGGAAATCCAGAAAAAGTCAGTGTTTAGTGGAATCAAATACTATTGGTCGGTTTGTCGACGGATAGAACTTGTAGGCCTACACGTTATTAGTATTATACCACACGATGATGTATATAATATATAGTATAAATATAGGTGTTTCTCAAATAACATCCGTAAGCACAATGTCACAACTTGGGAGATTTCTTTTTGCTCTTGACGGGTCGTCTGCTCTGCTCGCTCTCACGACCACCGTCAAGAGTGTGACATATGCGTAGGTGGAACTATCACTGTATTACTAAAGTTAATTAATATGATTTATTAATCATATGGCCGAGCCCCCACCACCTACAGTCTCCCATAAAGAACAACAAAAGACCGTAATACAGTGAACACAAAATAGAAGAATGTATTGTTGATAGAAACAGCGAGTATTTACAATCAAGACAATGTATGTTACAACTCGTTACAACTCTAGGGCTCCCGCAATTTCCTTCTGTTTGAGCTAGGTCTACTATAACATCTAATACCAACCTACATCACCCGCCTC
>SMGT01001929.1:0-34042 GCA_004794575.1 Lanistes nyassanus | reverse complement strand
CACACACACACACACACACACACACACACACACACACACACACACACACACACACAGGCACGCAACCAAGTACGCAGGAAATTAGCCAGGTTAAAAGAATTTCTATCGTTGCCCACATTAGAACTTGAAACAAGTGTCCTATTTTGCGGAACTAAATCTTATAATGCCTTTATATCGTGCTCATTTTTCTGTTTTTCTCAACAACTGTACACACGGTTGTTGTTGTTGTTGTTGTTTGAGTAATGTTTAGGACACCTGGGTTACAATCCAGGTCGAAAATGTTCAAATAAACTGTGTAGATGACGGTTTATTTACATCAGATAAAGCATACATAACACTAATGAGTTTAGTCCCAAGATGCAAGCCTCTTTATTTCAAAGGCCTTTCCTCTCCCATCAGTTGGCTGAATTGAAAGAGACATCTTTGCCATAATTAAGTCACCGTTTGACAAATTAACAGGCTTCATCACTGCAATTAGCTTTCATCCCTCCTCGAAATGACCTGTGAACATGTAACACTCGGGGACCCCTAGGCACCAACGAGCATACCTTCCGGCAAACGGCCGACGTTTTTATGAAGATCTGATGACTGTAGACCACAACAGGAATGGAAAGCAGCTTGGCAGAAAATGGACGGCAGCTACTTTTTTTTTTTAAGTTCCGTGATGCGTTATGGGCTGCCTGGGCACGCCCCGAACACAAGTAGCCTGCATTCAGAGGGTTTGATCTGCCGCATTATAATGCAATTTTTTGGAGGGGGTGGGGTGCCCACCAAATAAAATGAACGGGTTCCGTACGCTTACTACTTTTGTATTGTTTAGTAATTCTGTCAAAATGCAATGCTCTCGTTTCGATAACAGAGACTAATACTGGCGATGAAAGTAATTATGACCCCAAAAGAAAAAGATATAGGGGGGGGGGGGTGCAGGGAGGAATGAAGAGAAGTCGGAAGAAGTCGGAAGAAGTCGGGTGATAACAACAGGAAGCGTGCTAGATTAAAAGCATACAATAGGAGAGGGGTGAGGCTAGAGAGAAGGTAGGCCTGTTGATGGATTTTTTTTTTTGCTCATGCGCAATAACTCCTTTTCTGTCGAATACAGTGCTTCTGCGTTTAAGTCCCCTGATTTGTTAGAGGGCTTATCTCTTTATCCCACCGAGGCAGACGCAATGTTTTGCCCAGCATTATCGCACAACATAATGGGGGCGAAGTTTACTGCTTAAAGAGAACAACCAAACTGCACTTTGAAGAAACTTTTCTCGAGATAACAGACTCAAAATTCTTGTAGCTTTGTACATAGGGATATCTCCCTCTGCATGTCTGCCTTGCTCTCCACCCCTACAACAATGTCTAAATATTTTAGAACATAATTCCTCCGTATTTCAGTTTTGCTGTTTTATTGATTGCTTTATTTGTTTATTGGTACCGTTTGTTCACCTGGAATTCTTTGTTTTGTTTGTTTATTTGATTAGTTTCTTTGCTTCTGAATTTCTTTCTGTTGTCTTTTATTTAGCATAAAGCTACACTTTGTAAAAACCTGTTCAGTATATTATACACTAAATTATATACTAAACACGTGAACCGCTATGATCGATATTGCTGAGCTAACGATTATAAATGAGGCAAGACAAAGCATCAGAGGTTACTTCTTTCAGCATCTTTACCTTGTTCATCTTGTCTACACTTCTTTCAGCATATTTACCTTGTTCATCTTGTCTACACTTCGTTCAGCATATTTACCTTGTTCATCTTGTCTACAACATATAAAGTTTTAAAGCGACACATTTCTAAGTCCTAAGCTAATTTATTATGAAAAGTATATCTCTGTCTTACTTTTTTTTACTGAGTATCACTATGTGTTTTAGTATAGTGAACAATAATTTTGTACAGAATAAAAGACAATGCAATATTCTCCTGTTACAAGTTTCCATTCCAAATCCATGGGGTGTTATATATATATATATATCACTTTTCACTTTCATTTGTCTTTGATGGTATTTCATTGATAATGTGGTGCTTTTTATTTAAGTTTTATGCTTATGTGTAATTTTGTGTGATGTGTTATTGACATCGACATTTTTACTTGTTTTATACACATAAGGTCGATATAAACATGCATACACGGAGAGAGAGAGAGAGGAAGCAGGCAGGCAATTAGGAGATATAGTAGATGTTCCTACACAAAATGTTTTATTTTAGCTAAAGCGTATATTGTTTGATCAAGTAGTATATTCAAAAACAACGGATGAAGAGAGTAGACGATCAAATGTGCACACAACACAGGTGTGCGCGTGGCCACTGACTGGTTGCATTCGCCCAGGTTCGGACAAGTCCGATAAAAATATGTCATGTGACGTCAACCGTCACAGGAATGTTGACTCCTAATCATTTATTTCGCAGTAACTGCTACCATCTCCTTTAGTGGTGTTGGACTTTATCGAAACTAGTGGCATTAACTGATCGGAGTATAGTAAAAAGAGACGTCGGAGGATAGAGAGAGATCCTGTCCCAAACTTTCATTTTACTTCTCCTTTCCTTCCTCACTTGCAAACACTCCCCCTACACCCACACGTTAGACGCCACTCTATCTTTCTCCCCTCCCGTCTCTTTCTCTCCCTCTTTCTCTCTTTCTCATTCTCTCTATCTTTTTCTCTCTCTCTCTCTCTTTCTCCCTCTCTCTCAAACACTCATATAAGGCAAACGAAATTCCGATGTCATCAGTTAATCCCACAGAGCGCGCGAAGAACTTTGACAGTCATATCTGTCAACCAACTGGCATTAAATGATAGACATTACTTGACAGAAATCAAGTGGCCGAAGGTAATTACTTTCTTATCAGTGAACATACAAGGAAATAAAATCTTGACAGTGGTAGGGTCATGAAGCAGGAAATCCAAACTATTTAAGCAGTTGGCTTCCATTGCTGGAAGACGCTCTTATCAGGTGATCATCTCCTCAGTGTTCCAGGTAAGTTGGTGTGGGTTGATTTTTTAAAATAGTCTTTACCAAGTTAAGATTTCTTCTACATCTTTCCCACCTACCCACCACCCCCTGTCTACTGTCTGTCTTCTAACGTTTTCCTAACTTCGAGTTTTTTTGCGTTTTGTTCTTCTTCGTCTTGTTTCTTATTTATTTATTTTTCTATTTCATGGCAAACCATGAGTGAATGTTATTACCAGAGAATATTTTAGAGACAGTATCAGTCATATGTACTAGACACTATGCCTATACATGCAAATGAACCTCCGAATTTTACATTTATTTGAAATACAGCCCAGTTGAAAATCTGGTAGGTCTACAGCATAAGGCACTCCTGTAACAAGTTAAACTCGTATTTTTCTCGTGCTGTGTTCTATACATGAAATCTCAAAAGGCTTGTTAAGGCAGCCACTAAGGCAGTATTGTATAGCAGCAAGAAGCTGGCCCTGTAAACAGTTGTGGCATTCAGGGAAACACCAGCCGGAGCCGAGACTCTGTACACTTATGTGAAGTGATAGTGACCTAGTGAAGAATTATGCCGACGCCCCAAAAATGGGGTTCGTTCCGGTACGTTGCGCGTTCGCAGCGATCAGTGTCTGTGACAGGTATGTCGAAGTTTAAAATTTATCAGCACGACGGGCTAAAAAAAATGTTCTGTAACTGAATGCGAACATTTCGGAACCCTTCCCCAATTTTTAGAGGCTCTCCCAGTAACACATCTTAAAGAGAATAGACAAAATTAAGTACAGTGAAACCTTCAGTTACGACCTTTAGTTACAAAAATTAATGTTTCCAGCGGTCTTAAGAAGTAAGAATTCTTTCAGTGATGTATATCCTGCTACTCATTTAGTAATTTTGTCATATGAAACTAATACTAATACTTGCAGCAGTCAGGAAAGAGAGAATAAAAGCCACCAATGTTAAACGTGGTTGCGATTTATTCATTTTAATGGGGCGTTAAGAGTTCTAGTGGCCATGGACCACCGTTTTTCCACATCACTGACCTATAGCAAGAAAATAGAGCTTCCGCGGTGAGCTCGTGATTATTATCTATAGGGTGAACAGCAATGAAACCTTTATTCACAAGGAATGCGTTTAAACCCCCTGCTTTGAACGATAATCGAATAGTTTCAAATACGATGAACTGCTTTAAATACCGATATGCATGAGAGTTGCGGATGGAAAACGTCTCATAAATTCTTATAACTGAGGATTGTAAAAATGACCTCAAACTGCTTTTTGAAAAATTTTTGTTTTGGGTATGTACCTGTCTATATGGCTTTTCCCTTTCAAGTACAGAATGAACTATGTTAATATTGTTTTAAATGGCTTTACCATGTCTTTGCACATATGTATGTTTTAAGAAGGAGACCCATAATGTTAAAATATATTTTTAATTCCTTTAGTGCTTTTATGCATTTTATCTAATATGTATGCGTAACGTAATTTTTTTAATTGTGGCTTCACAGCGTCAGTGCATATCTGTGTGTTTTAGAATGGGGTGAATTATGTTAAAATATGTTTTCTTTGGAACGTACTTCCGAGGGAGGCTCGCGCTCTGCTGCTGCTGGTCCGTACGAATGCACGTGCATGTATCGAGACTGTCTTCACGTGTCATGGCAGGTTCACAATGAAGGTTCTCGTCTTGTTCGCGGTTCTGCTGCTGTGCGCCCTGGCGGCTGCTGGTCCTCTGGGAGGAGGATACTTAGGAGGCTTCTATGGACGGGGCATTTGGGGAGGCGGTGGCTTCCCATTCCAAAGACGCGGATGGGGCTGCTATGGATGCTGGCCGTACGGTGATGACTGGTGGGACTGAAATGTCTTCATCAGCGTCATCACAGGCAAGTGCACACGCTACATTGGAGAAGTTTTGTTAAGCTTACGAAGACTTGGAGTAAGCAACATTTTAATATGCCTGCGTTCGAGCGTACACGCACGCCTCGTCCATCCGTCTATCTCACCACTCCGAACACATAAACAAACAAACAAACAAACACGCACACGCACGCATGCTCGAAAGACACAAGGACAGACATGAGGAACGCCTTGAAAAATGAGTCTTTCGGTGACCAATTTTTTAACACGCATACTATTTGAACGAAAATGAGTTATTACTGCAGTAAGAATTTATTAATAGCAGCATGCTTTCTTTATATATATTTCAGATGCCAAAGGCAGGATTTGAAGTTAGAGACAGATACACAAGCTCCGTCTAAATGCAGTAGCAATAAAATAGTTGCTGAAATACATCACCAGATTTTTTTCCTTTCAACAGTCTGTTCGAATGACGAATGTGGAGAGCAGAGGAGACAAGCGGGTGGGCAAGTAGGTGGATGAGTGAGAGAGAGCACATTTGCTCGTTTTCTTGATAACTAAAGATAATCTTATTGACTGTCAAACATTCAACATATAATTTAGTGTGCCGATGAGGCCCCTTCTTCAACCCGATCACTTGATGCAATCCTTGGCCATGCGTGAGAGGACAATAGTACTCTGCATGTGAAGCGGATAGGATGGCATTTGAAGAACCAGTTTACAGCAACGTATATCTTGAGATCGAAACAACAAACCTACCTACCTACCGATAGGACAAACGTAAAGTGTAGATCATTAAAAGTAAAAGCAGAGCATATCAAAGTAATGCAGTATCACATTAGGACATTAAGGGTAGAGATATCTAGAATGTAAGAATAGGGCGGCAGGAGGACTGACTTCCAAAGGTTTCACCATTCAGGCCACGTACAACCACTTGCAACGACAGAGTCCCAGAAAAATTGACCAACAAGAGGGACTTCACTTTAGCCAATACCAGCGTAGAACATCCAACAGCAGATCCTTTCCCTTTCCTCTTCCTTCCTTCCTTCCTGCCCCAAATCCACTCTCCTCTCCAACAGACTGCGAACTCATCGCGAGGTGGAAACACTTTCCTTTCCAAATCAACAACAACAACAACAAACAAATATCCCGTTACAAACTCGATTTCCCTGTTACAACTTGACTCTGTGCTAACTCTTGTCGTCCTAAAACACGAGTAGTGTTTTAATGAAACGATACCTAACACAGGACACCTTCAAAACGGATTGGTTTGTGATTTTCATCTCAGCATTTTTAACTTAACAAGCATTTTTACGGATTTCACACACTTTCACACACTGTAACGTACACTCTTTTTTGATACGCATGCACGCACTCTCTCACACGCACGCACGCACCCACACACAGACAGCTTTTGTGGTCTTTCCACATTCTTTTCAGACTTGAAAACTAAACTGCAGCATTATGTGGCTCACACACAAGTGTGGTGGTGGAGGTGGTTATTTAGAGGGACAGTGCTTCCACCTCGCGGGGATTTCGCACCATGAGGGGATGGGGTCCTATTACCGAGCTATGCACTGAAAGAACCACCTGACCGATAGCTGCAGTAAGACTGTCAAACAGTCAGTGCGGACAGGCAGTTTAATGTGCGGGGAGATGGCCAAATGGAGTTTGCAGAATGTTTAACTCCAGGAAATAATCCTTGGCCACACCATGATTCGAACCAGCAACCTTCATCTGCTAGTCCGCAGCTTTCCCTGCTGAGCTAGCCAGCCCCGGTTACACACAAGTGTTCACGCACCTGGGGCTTAAGTACATTTTTTATCCCACATTCTCCAGTCCAGCGAAATGTGAACCTCTGAAGGCTAGTACATATCATGTGACTCAAAGCATTTCAAGCATCTGCCCTCATACAAAACAGGACGACCGTTTAGGTGAGTTTGTCTCTGTCTCTCTCTGCGTTTCTGTCTCTCCTTCTCTCTTTCTTTCTCTCCATCTGTGGGTTATTGCATAGCAAATTTGCACGCTAACATTATTGCTGTCTTCACACGTTGTTTGCAAACTAAAATCATCTAAATGAAGTTTTATTATTCAAATGTCACATCGTGTAGACTCATTCTTCCCACTACAGATTGATCCTTCCATAAATACACATTAGTTTCAATGTTGATAATTACAAAACCATAAGCAAGACATTTTTTACCTCTATATTTTGGGTTTCACATGCATTATACTTTAAATAAAACCAACATATTTCATCAACTCTCTTCTCATAAACGTCTTTGGAACAACCCGAAATTCCGATCGTGTAGATTGTATTCATAATACATATAGGAGAAAATACGTTTTTCTTAAATTCGTCAGAGAAGGTGACATATTGTATCCTGGATCATTGTCGTGCACCAAGCTGAGATGACTCGTGTACACTCTGGCGTTAAGACATAGCGGGACAGCTAACGCTAGACTGATCTGCGTTTCTCTGTCCTGACACATAAACGTGACCTCTTATCACAACAACAGACACTCACGACCAAGCACTTACTGTAAACTCGTTGCTCTAACATTTAGCAGGCGTGTAAACTACCACAAAACCAGCACACACAAAATATCGTCATATCTAATCAATGCACACAGCAATGACACTTAAATACAAAGCTATTATAGCAGGATGAAGGTAACACACGGGATAGTATCTGACCTACTAAATGCTAAATGATTATCCAGACACACAGCTTATCCAGCAGCTTGTGTAAATCAAGAAAGAAAAGTTATGAACTTGTATTGCGGACCCAGCAACCCTGCTGTCGTCTACCTGGAAGAATTCTTTCCACTCTCAATGTGAAGTCTCAATTGCTTACTCTCACACGACCGACGTTAGCAGGACAACAATTTGTAGGCGAAACAAAATACTCTATCCCTAGTGGCATGTCACTGCATTCATACAACATATCCATCTACGATTTCCCCAGAGAGTCAGATAACTCAGTTATACAGTTAAAGATGATTTATTCTTGTGCCCATGAGTAAGATGGTTTGCTTATCAAAACGAACCCCCTTCCAGGTTTTCAGTCTAATATAGGTGTACACTTCAACTTTTATATAAAGATGTCTTCAGTACCTAGTTACGGTTGCCAAACAGTAAGGCGCACATACCTTGACCAAGAGCCACTATGCACAAAATACTACTGGATACTTATTAATTTCATGCTTGAAGGATAATGGCTTTTGTTCTTGTCTGTGCAAAAGTTCTGATTGTTTTGACAGCAAATTCTTCTTTTCGTTGCATTTGTCAAACTTTATCCACTTCAGTCAGTGAACAGTGTCCAGCACCACAGCAGACATTGTTCTCAGAAGATTTGATGCTGTTGAGGACAGTCAACTGTAAACCATGTCTGCTCATCCGTCATCTGCTTCACAACAGGTGAGGAAAATGTCACCGTCGCACTGGCGAGTGTGATGTATACACATCTTGACGTTGTACTAACTGCTAAGATCACATTGTCACGGAAACGACCCCCCTCTAGCGTTCCCATGACAAGCAGATGGAAACCTTTATCGGTACTATATCCATACAATTCACGTTTTATTTTCGGTAAATAATGGCACACGGACGTCGCCATGTTGTGGTACCCTTCCGCGAATGAAAGCAAAATATCGCTGCTGTCGTCTGGTCTGGTGACGTCAGTTCCCCAGAAGCCTTCGGCTGTTTCAACGAACAGTGCAAATCGTAGACGGAAGATACAAAAGCTTTTTTGGGATACCGAATCCAGCAAAATCAAAAGATTGCTTTGCACTATGTAAAAAGTGGCTTAAAAATTTAAAGAACGCCAAGTTGCCTCGTCATGCGAAGGAGTATAAATGGCACAAATCGCACCTCGTGTGCGAGGACCATTTTATGAGGGAGTGGTTTGAAGGCACCTACGAAAATGATGTGACTGCTTCGCTTGGCTTCAAGACTTTTAAGAAGAAGTTAAAGAAAGGAGCCATTCCGACAATTATAAAATACAAAGTGTGCCAATGAAAAAGGCATTGCAGTAAGGCAAGACCGGACGGAAGCTGAGCCTGAGAGTGAGAACAGACGATTATATAGCTGAGAGCGATGTCACTAACAAGTCAAGTTTCTTTATTCTTTTATCCTCAGGGGATATTCAGAAAGAAAGAAAATGTCAAAGAACACATGTCAATCGTAGTTCGCCTGACATTAGAATATACATTTATTGATAAATAAACTCGATGATTAATATACACACAAATAACACGCTCAATCACGTACCCACAAAAGGCAACACGCAAAAACATGGGCACCTATTCATCTATTCATTAATGCACTCTACTAAGAAGTATTATAACAAAATTCACTACCTTGGTCAATACACTTTTGTTTTTACAAGAAAAGAGTTGATAAAGTTTAAATGTATTTGGCCGGCTCAAGTAGTATGGTGTCAGCGCGGTGCTGCGTTCAGCTGTAAAAACGTCTACCCGATATCTGTGACGCTGCTTTGAGCGCTGTCGGCTGCGGGCTGCAGTAGCTTTCTCCCTGCCTGGGTAACTGACGTCACTCATCAAGGCAACATGGCGGCTTCCATGTAAGGCCGATGAGCGGCATTAAAAGCTGGGTTGTAAGTGAACAGTTCTTTTGTAGCTTGAAATTTAGGGTTAAAAAGACTCACAACATCAATATTCATCAATTCAAGACAGGTTACTTCTAAGGTAAAGTTTTCCTTTAAGATTACGACATCTGGGCTTTGACTGGCTAAACAGAATTGTGACTTTTTCATCCTCTTAATACAAGAGAGAAAAAAACGAGCAGCGGCGGGTCCCCTGGCTAGCATATATATAAAGAGAGGGGAAATGTATATAAGTAATTTTTTCGTTGAGAGGACTTTTTAATCAACTTCAAACTTTGTATCAAATATCAAATAGATTAAGATCCACACTCAATGTGAAAAAAAACGTTATAGAGATTCGGGATTGTTGTTCGGGATGGCGTGCCTCTGTGGGGCACGCCAAGTTACGGATTATTGTGCTGAGACAGAGAAAGTAAGTTTCAAGGGTAAAATGATAGAAACGGGAGAATTATTCAAGAAAAAATAGCGTAGGTCATTTTGACCCCTTTTGCCGTTCTAGTGTTAGATGATAAGAACAAACCACATTACATACGATATATGCGTGCGTGGATGCGTGAGTGCGTGGGTGCGTGGGTGCGTGGGTGCGTGGGTGCGTGGGTGCGTGGGTGGGTGCGTGCCTATGTGGGGCACGCTCAGACGGAGAAAAGGTAAGATAAAGTGAAAGATGAAGCGGAACTGAGAGGGCAACTCCTAACGATCAATTTTTCCTAAGCTAAAAACTGTAAGTCTGCTGCAACAAAAATATCCCCCGTTATGAAGGTTCTGTACACTTGTTAGAAACTATACAGAAAACCCGAGCTATTAAAAATCTCTATACAAATTGATGGCGGTTTGCACTGTTGTATTGTCACCAAGAACATTCCATGACTGTTGGACAGCGAGATTAATTTCGCTTCTGGAGACATTCATAATGTTGCGTTTAGTGCTGAGAATTGTGCATGAGTGTGAATGCATGCGTGTGTATATTATATCGCGTGCAAACGTGTCTTTTAATTTATGGTAGAGTTTCTAATTCAGAAAACATTAAGTTTCTGAGTTTATAATATTTGCATATACTTAGTATTCTTTTATGTGCATTTGTGTCCAGCTGAGCTTTTGGAACAATAACAACAAAATTTAAAAACAAGAACAACTTTCAAAATGAGAATGAGCTATAGCTTCTAGGAAACTCCTTTACCCAGCAGCCCACCTCCTGCAACCTCCTCATGTGCTACCAGATGACAAATTACTAATCGACTGTCAATTTAAGACTCCGCGAGGGGCGAGCAGACAGAAATCCTGGGTATGTATCGTCCTAGAACACATCAATGGGCAGAAGGTCAAAGAAAATTTCGCATCCTGTTGATTGTAAAAGACACTAAGCAGTCGCTCTCTCTCTCTCTCTCCCTCTCCCTGATTGAATGTTATTGGCCAGCTTCTTATTCATGGAGCTTTTTAAGTATTTATAATTTGCATTCTGTTACATGTACGTTTGTATGTGACTTTGTCATACTGAGCTTTGGAATAAATCATAACACACAATTTAAAAATCAATAGATCAATCAATTAATTACTTAAAACATCATATCTCCAATAATTACAGAAGAAGTATTACCTAATTCGAGTCTTTGTACATGTGTGCTAACATTATTAGTCTCAAATGCTATGCTTGATATTAGTAAGCAATCCAGTTTTTGGCTTCATTATCAAATGAAAGGGAAAGTCATTCTTTTGATTGCTTAATTACCTTTAATTGCACGTTCGCATGTGCTTTTCATATTCAGTATTAAGCTAAAAGTTCTTCCAAAAAATTCCTCTAGAAGTTGGAGGATCGCCGCCCATGGGGCTGGCACCAAGAGTCCCTTCCCATGATCCCCCAGCAGGACGTCTGATGGACCACTCAGCCCGGGATACACAATGCCTCGGTAACCGCTGTATGCAAGGGAGGCAACCACCACCAAGCACAGTACCACGATAACCTTCATCTTAGATCCAAATCAAATCAAATCAAATCAAATCAAATCAAATCAAATCCCATCCCATCCCATCCCATCCCATCCCATCCCATCCCATCCCATCCAATCCAATCCAATCCAATCCAATCCAATCCAATCCAATCTAGTCCAATCCAATCCAATCCAATCCAATCCATTCAATCCAATCCAGTCCAATCATCTTCCTCCCCTGCAACGATCCCCTTTTCCCTTGCCGTGCCCCTTCCTTTTTCACCAGCCCCAATGGGACATTCCTCCCCATTGGCTGTAGTACTACCTGCCACTGATTGCTTTAGCACTCCTTTTCCCTACGGTCTGTATCTCTTCCCCACTCTCTCTTTGTCTCCATCCACCGTGCATGACCGGCGTCCTTGTCAGAAAGTTATTTTTATCTTTTTTCTGTTTGTGTCTGTGTCTGTTTGTGTCTGTTTGTGTCGTCCTGAAGAAGAGGCCATGCCCCGAAACGTCCACTTGTTTTCTAATTCCCGCTTGGATCAGTTTTATGTGTTGTACTTTATTAACTCAAGCTGCAGTCGCCTCTTTTATTTATGACCTTTTTTCAAAGACCAAAAAGCAGTCGCCAAGTCAGACTGTTCGTGTTCGTCACACAGGAAGAGAAGGGAAAAAAGATCATGAATTATTAAAACACAACTCAACTCACCACGAGAACGTAGATAAACTATGGTATCCTAAATGTGGTTGGCAGCTTATACTGACTTCTGATATATAGTTTGGAAGTGGAAGTGGGTGCGTGGAAGGCGAGTTCAAGACATCAAACTGTTGGAATTTGTTAGACAGAAAGGGAAATAAACCAAATAAAGTAGGCGACGTATTATTCAAACAAAGCTAAACTCACCGCGAAGAGGTCCATAAACTGCTGTCTTGTAAATGATTGGAGACAGTATTCTGCAGCCAAAACTGACATCATATATATATATATAGTTTGGACGTCTGGCCCGAGGCTGTAATTACACGGTCTGAGTTTTGCATTTAAATCTTTTACTGCATAACAAAAATTAAGTTTGTAACAATTAATTGGTCTTTTAACGAATACTAAAACCGTCTATATTTTGAAAAATGATTTAGGCACTGTTTTCAGGAAAAGAAAGAGATTATCATCAGCAGGACATTCACTACCAAAGTGTCCTTCATCTTTTATTCAACCGCCATAATCACTCCCTACCCCACAAACATGCAGCTGTAACCGTATCCATAACAGAACTGACGAAGTAGGGATCAGTACAGAACTTGTTCAGGCAGTAGAAACTAAAGTAATCCACAACGTTTTTGCTTCATAATCTACTACAGCACACTTCATGATGGAAGACATTTTCCTGTAGCGGCCTATTAGGAACGTATTCAGAAATTAGTTGTTTGAAGTCGTGATATTTCTACCAGACTAAATATTCACAAAAGATATTATTGTGACTTGCTGTATTTACCTTAGGACTAAAGAGTTTCATTGTTTCTATACATGTTTAATCTGTTGTGCTCAGTATGCATGTAGGAAACAAATACAAATGGGGTTATCCATAAATAGTAATGCAAGAGGGATTCTTCCAGCTTGATCCTTTTCTTCAAAGAGAGAATTAACAATTGAATCTCGGATCTGTATCTGATCTACGTTTTTGAAAATTATCTAGTCTCGTAACGGTTGTTACTGTTCTGGATTGTTGTAGTTCGTTTTCAATATGTCCCATTGAATTTTCAATGTGTGACCTGGGCAAATCGAGTCTCTTGTAGGTGTGTGTTCTCGCGAGTTCACACAAAAGTGTTTTTCTTCCGAATTCAAAAGCTCTTTTCCAGCTTTCTCCCTGATTTTTTTAAACTGACATTATGACTGTACTGGATACCATGCCTTTAAAAATGAGATGCTCTAAACATTGATGCTTGTGAGGAATTAATGCTATAAAATGGTCTTCATTTTCTCAATACCGTGTGGTGGATTCTCTGTATTTTAGTTGTATAGAGAGTGAGAGAGAATGAGAGAGACCCTTAGAGACTGGGGAAAAACTGTAGGAAAAGGAGGGAAAGAGATAAAACCTTTGTAAAGGCAAAAATCCCAAGCGAAATCGAGTTATTTTAATATCGACAAGTCGTTACAAAACGCAAAACCCGTTGCGGAGTAATATGACGTAAAGTTCATGGAAATGAAATTGCCGAGAAGCTGTACAGGTATTTCAAAGGAAAATCACACGAGCTACATCATCAAAAAATAATAAAGGCAATAAATGAGATTATTTTGTAATTGATATAGTCAATTATATTTAATTATATTTCTTTTGGTTACGGCTTTGTTTGTGAGTGTGTTGAAAGGGCTTCGTGTGTGAGCGTTTGTGAAGTTTTGTGTTTGGATTTTGGCAGTGGTATTGTTTATACGTCGCCAGCGTGTTTGTGTACGTGCGTCCGTGTGTATATGGCTTGTGTGTGCATATGTGTGCATGTGCATGCGCATGCGTGCGTGTATGAGCGTGTGCATGCGTGTGTGCGCGTGTGTGTGCGTGTGTGTGCATGTGTGTGCATGTGCGTGCCTGCTTGGGTACGGTGCATGGGTGGCCTAGAACGGAGGGAGAGAAAGAAGAGGACACTGACACTCAACGATGGAGAGAACAGATAAAACACAACGGACCGGTGAGAAACCTAGGAAAGGAGAGACAGGAGATACAATCACTTTCACAAAATCACACACACACACAACACACGCACACACACACACACACACTCACAATCACAATCACACACACACACACACACACACACACACCAACACACACACACACACACACCAACACACACACACAAACACGCACACATTTTCACAAAACATTGAGAGATGACACATGGATCTTCTTTCTTGAGAGTTCATGGCGACACCAAAGAGCAAAACTTGCATATCCGTCATAAACAATTTGTGTTTTAGCATAAACTGAAACCAAGCTCCTATAAAATACTTTTGTTTTTCACCTTCATTTTCCCCCACATTAAATAGTAATTTTATATAAAACAAAATAAGTGAAGCTGATTAAATCACTGAAAGATCCTCCCAAAATCGAGACAGTTCCATCAATCAACTATTTCAAACTTCATTTTTGTTACTGAATAAAATATTTACAGAAAAACCACATCATCTAGTTACAGCCTAGGGCAAGACGTCCAGACTATATATATGATGTCGGTTTTGGCTACAGAACACCACCTGTTTCCAGACCTTGACAAGAAAACAGTACATCTACGTCCTGAGGTAAATGTTTGTCTTTTTGAATAATCTGTCTCCTTCTTTGTTTTCATTTCTTATTTCTGCCTAATGAATAGCCTGTTTGGTAGGGTGTCTGCTATTTCCTCTTCATATAAAGGGTTAGAAAAGAAAGCTACATGAGTCATATTATCAGTTTTAAATTCTTTCCAATCAATTTCATAAGCTGACTGACTGACTGACTGACTGACTGACTGACTGACTGACTGACTGACTGACTGACTGGCTGGCTGATTGATTGATTGATTGATTGATTGATTGATTGATTGATTGATTTAGATCCAATATGAAGATTACTGTGGTGCTGCTGTTGCTGGTGGTTGCCTCCCTTGCATACGCCCGCTACTCAGGCTATGGTTACGGCCGCTACCAACAAGTCAGAGGCACGGTGGACCCCCCGGTCTTGGTAGCAGGTAGAATTCCTGGCGACGTGGGCACCATTCTTGGGGTGTCAGTAAGCCCACTCTTTGTAGCTTGATGCTGAATACAGAAGCACAGCTCAGCGTGCAATGGAAAGTAAGTGATAAAAAGGATTACTTTCTCTTTCAGTTGAAAATGAAGAAAAAAATTGGAGACAAATTTTGAAAGAATTTCGAAACTAATAAATAACGTAGAGACGGATTTGCAAAGAGTCCGAGTAGGTAATACCGCATCTGCATTTACTGACTGCACCATTCGTGCGTTCGATAAGTCTTTTGAATCATGGTTTGATTGTTTAATCGATTATATTATTGAAAATTTCCTGAAATTATTTGTTGAGAAAGTAAGTGATCGAAAAGATTACTTTTTATTTTTATTAAATAATAAAGTCAAAACTTTTTTATAAAACGTATAATGTATAAAGTACACAACCGTGCAAAATACCCTATACTAAAAGCAATATGATCAATTTCTCTGTTACTTTTTGGCTGCGTGCTGTCAGTTACAAATACGACAGTTATTTTGCTGACTAACAGTCATCGCTCGTTCCTCATGACAATAAAGTTGGTGTAAACAATCATCACTTTGTAACGAGTTGTCATTTTTATCCATCTTCTGTATACTTTGTAATTAACTACAGAAACTTCACAGCAGAGGATGGTGTTGCTGAAGCAAACTGTATGTACATGTAGCTTCCCCTAGGAAGAAATATTTTATTTGAAATTATTGTGTTTTACCAGACTAATTATTAACACGATACTTCATTGCGATTCGCTGAATTTTCTTTAGGGATTGAACAGACGTGACGCCTTACGGAAATTAAGATGACGAAAGCTACTTTAGATTTTGTCCTGACAATGATTTTCTATCTTTCCTGACGTTTCTCTCTCCCCGAGAGAGAGAAAGATGGAGGGGAGAGAGGATAAAGAAAGAGGAAAGAGAGAGGAGAGGAGCGAGATAGAGAGAGAGAGTGGAGGGAAGGAAAGAGAAAAGGAGAGGTCTACTACGTAAGTTGAGAAAATGTCTATGGCTCTCTGCATTTTGTTGGGTTAAGACCACGCTACTAATATTAAAAGGTAGACTACTGTTCTCCTTTCTCGAATGAATTTTAATAATGTAAATAAGGCACAAGCACTCTTGACGACACAAGGTGGAAAGTGACGGATGTAAAGTATATTTGAACGGAAGATATCTCGATCTCAAATCGTTTAAATGGTCGCAAGTAAAAAGGAAATGGAATTCTTCGTTCGCTTCTGTCTTGCATAAAAGGCAGTGTAACTCTTGTGTTGGAATAATTTTGTACCTGTTTGTATGAGTTTTAAGAACTGAAATGCGAACGTGACCGAATCTTACTTTTCCGCCAATTCTGTGCGCAGTAAGCCGACCTTGGATATTTTCCCGCGCTGTTGGATCCAAATTTCGCTTCCCACCTCGTCGACCACTGAAAAGCGATCACTACATTGCACGACACCAGACGACTTCGGCCCTAGTTTTGCACCAAATCTCACCAATCTTGTAATTTCTTTCTTAATGAGTGAGTCAGCGCTATAGAAGCACACTACAACTAATAATAATAAAATGGACAGAAGTGTGGCGACGACATTTCTAGTCCGACTGAATGCTACAGTCAAGGGCCCACCATCCTTTTGAAAGCCATCAGGTGAACTACAAGGAGGGCCCGCTTCTCCACACGACAGTGGACTTAATAACCTCAGTCTTGCTCTTTCCAAGCAGATCGCAGGCGTTCGTCCACCTCGACGAATACACTTCTACACACAGTTTGGTTCCTTCTTTACTTAATCTGTTCATTTTTGTAATTTTCTCTCCCCTTCCGTTTCCCTTTGGTTCCCTATTCCTTCCCAACATGCTATCTTCCGCTTCCTGTACTTTCGAAGTGGTGTTCCTACACGATAAGTGTGTGTTTCTATTATCTGTGTTGTGTGCTGTCACGATGAAGAGGCAGTGCCCCAAATGTCAACTTTGTATCATACAGTTTGGCTCACTTTCCCCTTTTATTGCCTCTTTTTAAAGTCGATACATTATTTGTATCGTCAATATTTGCTTTGCAACAGGCGTATTAGACTATTCTGGTTGCTTAGTGCGAAAGAAACAAAACAGAATAGATCGGAGAGGAGATGGAGTGAGAGATTGAAGGGTCGAGGGCGGGAAGAGGGTGTGAAAGTGAGAGAAAAAACAACGGTTGGAGGAATAATGGAGAGAGATCAAGTCTATAGAGTATTTGTTTCTGTCAATATGCTCACACGGATGTAACTACGTTGGCAGTCTCATGCTTGTCAATACAGAACACAGAAAACCAATGAAATAAGCCCATTTCCTACTTCCCCGCGCGCCTGTAGGTCCCCTTGTAACCTCTCCCCTCTCAAATTTTGTCAGACGCGATGAGACTACCCCTGGTCAGGGCGGGGTGGCGTACACACGCGCTGACATATACGTAAACAATACTCACCTAGGGTTTTCTTTGAGATCAGTAGTTATTGAAACATTTGAAACATGCTATTGATACTGTTTTTGACAACAGACACAATCGTCGCTGTAGGAATGAATTGGCTACTATCGACAACCTGTCGAGACGTATAAATAATTGAGGCATGTGAACAATAGTCTCCTAGCAATGTTGTACCAGTTTTCGTGTCAAAGATAGTCCAGCCAATTACACACAGGGTTAAAGCTGGATAGTATTTTACGCTCTCAGTGACTTCCAACAGACAGAACGAGTGCAGATCGCCAAAGATAACAGAAGTAGAAGAAAAGAACTTATATGATTTTTTCAAAGGATTAGGTTCTACTAAGTTCAGGAGTAGTCGTTCTTCAGCTGAAACACTGGACATTCACCAAACAACATGTGCGACAAGATATTCTTTGTCTTCGCCTTTATCATCAATTCCCGGCTTGTGCACGCAGGGTTGAGTAGATAATTATGTTCTTTCTTTAGCATTGATGTCTTACAAAATTACCAGTATTTATGGCAGTATACATACATATATATATAACAACAACTCCTATAGTGACAGTATATATATATATATAGCGATAACTCCTATAGTGACAGTATATATATATATAGCGATAACTCCTATAGTGACAGCTAAGAATCCTCCTCCTTCTCCTTTTCCTCCTCCTAACAAAGACAAACATTTTCGTCTGTTTCTACCTCCAACTTCAACAAAGACCACGCTTTTGTCGATCTCAATTCCTTTCTCTTTTCTCGTTTTCATTCCCTCCCCTCTTCCACTTTTATTTATTTAAATTGCGAAGCCATCCACTGACAGGTCATATTGCACGAAGAATGTTGTAATATCGCTTCATTTGTCTGTTTTGTTTTCTTTTTTGTTTATTTGAGTATTGCAGGAAACCGAGCGTCATCTGGACTCGTGTTCAGAGCTTTGAAAATTATGTCAAGGTAACTGGCAGCCAGAGTGAATTATGGGAGCCAAGTCCGATCCGTTGCGCATTTTCATGTTCGGTGAATTCTTGGTGTTCGTCGTTCTTCTTCCTTCCTGGCACAGGGCGATGCGTTCTGAACGAAGCCGTCTTTGCAACCCCAACGGGAGGGCAGGTGGTGCCAGGTGCAATGTACTTCATAGCCACTAATTGTAAGTAAGTTTAATTCGTAAAAATCCTCTTATCTTTACAAGTTGTTTTCATAGTGTTTAAGCTGGTCACGTCTTTCAGAGTCTGACGTACACATAGTGTTGCCAAATGTTTTTAGCGCCCTGGCTGTTATGTGGTAAAATGATGAGACCTTAGAAATTTAACAAGGGATGACCGGATGAGGTATAACACTTTCAGTGTCTCAAGCTTCTGTTTCCTTTCATTGTTTGGCAGCTAACCAAGTTCTGGTATAAAATGACTTTATTGTCAATAATCGTTCACATCAACGTCATTGTCCAGGTGTTGTTGAGAACTGTTAAATGTTTTAGATTTTTAAAATTTCAGATCAGCATCTTTCAATTTTTATTATACAAAACAATTGTAATATATTTTAGAAAAAAATGATTATACATATTTATGATTATATGATTATAAATCTTTTAATTTGTTGTCAGATGACTGTCCCTCTCAAGACGGCTATGTATGGGTGCACGGACAACAAACCTGTTTTAAAATGTACGGAGGTCCAGCTACGTTCTATTACGCCTACAGAAACTGCACCAGTGTAGGCGCTCAACTTATCTCTCTGAAAACGTCTGACAAGATCTACGCTGTCAATCTATACATCGACGATGCTTGTGAGTGCTGCCGCCGATGTTGATGGATGGATGGATGGATGGATGGATGGATGGATGGATGGATGGATGGATGGATGGATGGATGGATGGATGGATGGATGGATGGATGGACGGACGGACGGACGGACGGATGGATGGATGGATGATGGATGGATGATAGATCGATGATGGATAGCAATATGTTGTCTTTGCTTTTCGTTTTCCTGTTAACCCCTCCCTCAACCACTTCCTTGATATAGCTTGACAGTATCAGAGGCTACATCTAAGTCACATCGGATATTGATTAAGCTCACATGATGTAAAGTTAGCGCGCGCGCGCGTGCGTGCGTTTGTGTGTGTGTGGGGGGAGGGTTATTTATCAGAGAGAGAGAGAGAGAGAGAGATGTAGTGGGGAGACAAATGGAGGCAGGGAGAGACAACTAACTGTATTACACAGGGAATATATTCACGTGTTAAATAGTTTGCTTTATTTGCACATCAGACTGGGGCGTACAGCCATACATTGGCGCGGCACGGGATGGAGCGGTGAATGGCACCCTGTCAGGCTGGAACGCGACACTTCATCCGCTGAAATGGCTGACTGGCGGGTTGGTGGCCCTTACTGGACCGGACAGTCACTGGGGGAAGGAAGAGCCGACAAACTATAAGGGAGAAGAAGGCTGCGTAATAATGTGGCCGTTTCAATTCGGATGGAATGATGTTCCTTGCTACTTTGAGAGACCGTTTGTTTGTGAGCGAAATATCCTATAAGAAGGTAACACCTTTATGAGAATTATGATTAAGAACGGATCTAATATTTGCCCGAAATTAAAGTGTGTTGATGCAATATACAGAAATATACAGAAAAGCTGTTGTTAACCATAACGTTGAAGTACTAAAGGAATGTGATGGATGTAGTCATCACGGAGACGGTTTTGCCACCACACGCTCACAGCGGGCGGTATCAGGTTACAGGCTGGGTACCGCCAGCGACACGTGACTGTGACGTGCTGTGGCATCTCATACGTGCTGTGCTAGGCTCACTGTCTTTAAACGCTTCTATATCCTTCTAGAATAGTTACAAATACTACAAACTAACATCCTCTTATTCCACTCGATATACTCTTTCTTTAGATAGTAAACTCATCAAACATCTTAATAGATTAGGTTAGTTTGTAGGCATATTTCTTATCTTTATCTATGAAACATAGCTAGCTAAACTGCCTTTTTATGCAATTATCTCTATTTCCCAATCGCTCTACTTAACTTTCCTTAACACTAACAGGAAGAGCAGAGCGCACTCTATTTATCATATATTTTAATTTTCTTGTACTTATATTCTTTGTTTTCTTATCTTAAACTTTGTGCGTGTAAGAAACAAAAGGCGGTATCCGCCGCCCTTTCACCCGCTAGCTGCTGCTGTACCTGCCGATGCCTCCGTCGCGGCCCGCTCCCCACCCGATAAAAGTGGGGTACGGACCGGACAAAGGGCAGTGAGCCATGGGCCGACGGACAATGAAGGGCAGCAGCGATGGCCTCAAATAAAAGATGAAGAAGGCCTATCAGAAAGATTTCCTTGGTTTGGAAGGGAGAGAGAAAGAGAGAAGTTTAAGGAGCGAAGCCGCTCCATCACAGGAAGATGCCTCCCAAGGAAATACAGTTTGACACAAATCCCAGGAGCTATTTGAAGTACAGACTGACTTCCAATGTGTCATAATTTGTATAATTAAAACCCGGTTACCATTATTGAAATACGATGAAATCAGTGGCATCCCAGATAGAAAAAGCAAAGATAAAATCTTATGTAAAATTTTAAGAATAAAAATGGAAACAGTTTCTAACCTACAGTTCACTTCAAACATTTTCACTAAAACTTGTATTGTAAATAAAAATACAAATTAATTACATGATGAATAAAAAAATTCATCGATTCTATTGTTGCCCAGTGTTGTTTGTGTAGCATGATCGGAGGAACTGTGTTAAAATATTGTTTCAATTTTAAATATTGTACTTCTTTCACAATTTTTTGTGCCTTTCTCTTTTCCCACTGACTTGCACGTAGTGTACTGTCTCTGACATCTTTGCTCTCACCCACACACCGAGACTGCAGTAAAAATTTGTTTACCTGACTACAACCTAGACAATGGTCACATTTTCCATTTACTAGATGAAAGACTAAAACTCCATCAAAACTAGAGCAAAAATAAAAAACCCCTTTAGTTAATATGCCTTCTGTAATTATTAGTTGAAAAGCACAATGTTCATACCCCTTTCTTCTCACCCTGGTTAATTGAATCAAAGATCTATGACTGGATCTTCAGCAGTCACTGTAAAGAAACAGGACGGCTGAACAAAATGCTTATGCTTAATACAGTTTGCGAATAGTTGCTGCTTAATCTTCGCTATTATCGAAAGTAGTCTTATATAACACAACATTTAAAAAAATAAAATGCTTACGATCACAAAATGCGATTTATAAATTCCTATAAAAATAATAGATACATGTAAGGAAGGAAATTGGATCTAACATAAGCTGTGCCGGAAATTAAAAGGTGTGTGTAGAATTGTTTAATTCGCCGTGTACCAAAAGTGATACGTACACTCAATTTCGAACAATGCTTCACTTGTTATCTCCCTTGAACACAACAAATCAAGGATTTCGCTTGAGGGCGTTGCGACGAACCTGTCCTCGCTTTTATGAATGAATAAATGAACTTTAGTCTCTTGAGGTGGGGGGAGGGGGTATTTGTTGCTTAACTTCCAGTCCTGTATCAGGACGGTGTTGCTTAGACAAAGTTTACGTGCTGCCACATGTGGGACTGATGTTGCAACACAGTCCCACCCAGTCACATTATACTGAACCCGGGCCAACCAGTCCTTGTACTGTTTCATGTAGTGGCAGGCGTCTTGGCAGGGCACCTACTAGATTGCCAATTTTTGAGCCACAGCCTATGACTGATCCGGGATGCGAACCACCGACCTCCCGCCTTGGAAGCTGACGTCTTTACCACTAGACTGCTGATGCGGTCTTTTCGTCTCTTGGCCCATCTTAGTCTTTAAGATCTTTGTCTGCATAAGGGGCATAGGTTTTGTGTCAAGTGCGCGCTGAGAATTGATACCAACACATTTCTCTCAACAACAACAAAAATA
The DNA here is from genome assembly GCA_004794575.1 of Lanistes nyassanus. Lineage (NCBI taxonomy): Eukaryota > Metazoa > Mollusca > Gastropoda > Architaenioglossa > Ampullariidae > Lanistes > Lanistes nyassanus. Next base: position 11,598 of record SMGT01001929.1, on the reverse strand, counting down.
TTTGTAAAGGGGAAAAACCCCATCTCCGACCTCGAAACTGTAGGTCGTGCCAACATGTCTCTAAGGTGCTGCGCACAGTTCTCAGACGGAGCACTCAAGGGGAGTCCCAAGGGGAATCACTCCTGTTCTGCTGTCGACCCACTCCGGCACAAGAGTTTCGTCTCCTGACCTGACGGTCGTCACCCCGGAACAAGCAGAGGAGCGATGTCAAGTGAAAAGATACCAGGAAAACAAGATTCAACTTTTGCTCCGCATAGACATGATTAGAACTCTTTGTATAGGAAGCCCTATAAGAGAAATTACTCCTTAGACGCCACCCACGGACTTCTTACATAAGGACCGAGCATGCTAAGACGCGAGCGCAGCGTCGCCCTGACTCACTCGCGCGGCGGCGTCCGCCATCTTACCCTGCCTCGCGAGCTGGGGCGTACAAGGCTTACTGTAGGGGGGGGGGGTCAGGTCCGGAGTCAGGTTTATCACTTAATTATTGCAAGTCGTACTCGCGTGCGCACGCACACGCACACACAGAGACAGAGCAAAGAAAAATCATGTTAGACTGGGTATTTATTATTTGCATTTGCATCACTTATAGAGTAAAAAAATCACTTGTACTGTAAGAAAAATAGTGCAAGATTAAGATACAAAAGTAATCTATATTCTTTCAACAACAACAAAAATGCAATACACCGGGGAGGGAATGGGCAGCCTTTGAAATCGAAAACTAAGGGGAAAGTAGCAAAACAAAAAGACTGAATGTTTTTTTAACTACTGATGCTTTGACATTGTTTTGCGTATAGCTTTTCCAGTAATAGCTGTATTGTACTGCTTGACTAGATGGTGCAAGCAAATTTTGCAATAAGCTCGTGTGACAGTTTTGATGAGATTGTATACGTGATTGTTGTCTACCTCTGTATCTGCCATGTGGCTATCTAGTGTTTGAAACACTCGTCCCCCCACTTCTGAAGAATAGAATAAGCAAGTGCACTAGGAAGTCCAGGACTCTGAGGGAGATGTTGGTTATTAACAAACAGCAGTTTCTGGAAAAGTTTCTCGGTGGCAATGCAGGTGTCAACAACTGACTGAGATGGCTTTGTTAATCCGCCCTGATCTTTCTGTAAAACCAGTCCACGACTTGCCTGACTGCCATCGACCGATCTGACAGAAAGTGCAGCTTGACATTCAGGGCACTTGACTGTGTTCATGATTATTCTGGAAACGAATCCTGCAATATACCCCACTGCTGCTTCCCTGTAAATAGACAAGTCTGGCAGGCTGGGTGTTTCGTCAAGTAGTTTCATCAGCTGCAGAATGTGGAATGAGATCATAACGCCTTGCAATGACCATATCTTCAGATTCATCTGCCACTGCTGTTCTCATCTGGCTTATCGCTGGTGCTGACGTCAGTACAGTTGTTGCGTCTTGTGGCGTGGCATTGCCAGTGACAATGTTCACATCATGTCGCATCATCATGCGTTTGTATGCCGCAGCAAACTGTCGTACTGTCGGGTTATTGTTCGAGCCCCCATACGCACGCACAGCACCAAAGAACAGTTCCAGGTGATCCTGAGATAACTTATATGTCAGTAAGTATTTCAGGGGTTTGTCTTCTCCCACATAGCGATTTTACAGTGCTTGTGTGGATTTGATGGCTGCCATAAAGCCAACGAAAGATGTTTTCTTCGGCGTTGTGTACATTGGGTTGCCAGCAAGATCTTTCAGAGACTTTATATTCAAAGTTTCAAAGTTTCAAGTATAGTTACAGGCACCTTCCAAAAACGACATGGCAGAGCATTCCCCTGATGGTAGATCTGGCTTCACTGCACCTTTCAAACCCTTGCCGAACTTGTTTCGAGGATTCAACACATCAAAAAGCTGATCAATCATGCGGAGAAATACAACCGTGCCATGACAGTTCTGAAACTCAGCAAGCTGTAGACCATCGCGGCAGTTCTCGAGGCTGTCTGCAACACTTTTACTAAGCGTTTGGGCAGCAATTTTGACCTTCACCTTCTGGGCTTGCCAGCACATGTGGCTGTACCGGAGTTTGTTGGCAAGACGAAGCGCTCATGCTCCCGAAGCTTGTGCAGGTCCTCGAAGTACTGCCAACGAATTATGTTATCATTGCTGTCTTTTAGACGACCGGACATGGCTAGTGTGTTTCTCCTCAACTTCACCATGTGGCAGACGTCAAGAATGAGATAGATCCTCTCACCTGATGATGGGTCTTCAAAACTGGGATCTAGGTTTTCTGGGTCCAAAGAGGTACCCAGTTCTTTAAGCATCGCCATGTGGCATGAAGGCCCATCACAGGTGAGAGAAATGACTTTCACTCCAGTGTCAGCAAGATCACACGACCATTGACGAATCAAATTTGCCCTCTCACATCCAGACAGTCCGTAAAACAAGAAGTAACCAACAGGGGCTTTCCAGGATCCGTTCACACAGACAACCATGAAAACTAAGGCTTCCGTAGCCGCTGATGCTCTGTCATCTGTATTCCCATTGCCGATATCTACAAACCCCGCCATCTGAATTCCCATCACCAATATCTACAAACCCCACCGTTGTCTTTCCATCCAACTCTATGCTTTTTCTAATAGACATGTCATCTAACAAAACGAGCACAAAACATCCCTATTCTGAGCCCTGGCTTCCTCCACCTTTCTCTTCAGTGAACAAAACACCTCCCCGCTAAACCCAGCCCTTCCATCTACTGCCTGGAACCATCTTCTAATGGTAGTAATGTGTGGAAGCTGCAGGTGAAATGTTTCCCTAACGTATTCGTAAGCCTTACTTGAATAAAACTGCAAGGTCATTGCAAATGCCTTTAGAGCAGGGTGATGACTTTGTCGACGAGCGGGCGGCACCTTATCTTATTGGACCTCGACTTTTCAGAATTATTGGTCAATTTTTATGGCGATCTCGTAAATGTAGATTTAATTTAGCAATCGTCACCAAAACCTTTACTGCTTTAGGTCAGTGGTTTCTAAACCAAAGGGTGACGATGCTGTGAAATAATGTGAACAACTAGAGCAATCTTCCGAGGGAAAAGATTCTCATACTTCGACACGCTCGCTCAGTCTCTCACAGGCAAAACACTACTATCTCAAGAGCCCCCACCCTAGTAAAACACACAACTGCAGCGAACTGTTATTCAACATATATTTCAAAACACTAACTGGCTCGACAACATCAAATATCTACAAATTATTTACAAAGAATCACCGTCCTCGTGTCTAGGGTAAGACGCTGCCTGATGACGTCATACCACGTGCAACAGACAAAGGAAATCATCAACTCAATGCAAGAGGGAAACCAAACTGCCAAACCGGCCTATGATCCCGCTCAATACACACGTACAATAAGTGACCGACAATAGAGCTCCTACTCTTGTCACCACTGCAACAACCACTTCTGCGATACACAATAACAAAGCTATCAAACTGAATCAATAAGTGACCACCAAAGAGCACCTACTCTTGTCACTATTGAAACACTACTTTTCCGCAGAACACAGATACGAGAAGCGACCGTTACAGAGCACCAACTCTGGTCACTACTATAACAACAGCTTTACTGCAGTACACCAATGCGACACGTGACTGACAACAGAGCACCAACTCTGGTCACTATTTTACCGCAGTACACAGATACGAGAAGCGACCGTTACAAAGCCCCAACTCTGGTCACTACCTTACCAACAGCTTTACTGCAATACACCAATGCGACACGTGACTGATGACCGAGCACCAAATCTTGTCGCTACCGACACTGCAGCTATTCAGCGACCCACAGAATAAGCTACGCCACTGCTTCAGCCACGCTACACTCAGTCCCGTCTACTGGCACACTTGCCCAATCACTAGCTATGACATCTCCTGTCTCCGGCAGGATAAATACACTTATCTTACATCAACTCGAGTCCCCGACTCTAAGATAAGTTTAAGGTAAGAGCAGACCTTACTTATAAGGCACTTCCATTAGTCTCTTTCCGTCTCAGTCCATCGAGGCGGTCGGCAGATTACACTCGTAACTGCAAGAGAGCTGGAGTCTTCCTTTTGGCAGGATGGCGACTGAGGTCCGTAGGCTAGCACGTGGTCGCTTCACTGGGTCTCTTCCTAGGTGCACGTCCCTCTCTGTATTCTGTGTCGGTACTCTTGGCCCTCTCTCTGTGTCGATCTAACATTTTTACCTCCTTATGTAGTAAGCGTTCTGACGCACTGCCCTCAAGTAAACCGGTTCTAGCCGGACTAGGGGGAGCAGGGCTGCTTCCATGACCAATGGCGTAGCATTACCCCTACCTAAGTGTTCAGAAAGGGCGGAGCGATTAACCTGGTGATGACGTATCTCTCCCCTGCTAGCTTACAAAGGGAGGAGCTAAAAGGCTTACCTAGGAGTGACAGGTAATAGCCTAGGGGTGACATGTGACAGACTTGAATCGCTACGTGTGCTGCTGCCCCATAACATTCTCTTCATCAGCTGAAGAGGGACACCCGGAAATATGTCATCTCCAGCATATCTGCACAGGAGTCCCTAATCATGCACTTCGACTTCAAAGGATGTACTATTTCAGCAAGCGTTTTCATCTTTCTTGTTAATCGTGCGTGCTTCCTCTGTAGGACTCTGTGCTTCTTTGTAGCAGATTCTAACAAGTCTTGCGTTTCGTCTAGTTTCCATTTCAGTTTTTGTGGAGAGGGCAGCTGATATGTATATAGCTTGTTACTCAACAGTATGTTTGATCATCTTGAAACTAACTTTTTGCAAATGTGGAGGAAGGCTGAAGATGGTTGGCACTGCGGTGTCCTTTAGACGGACAGTCTGCCCAGTACGGTCAAAGCACGAGTCTTCGAAATGATCAGCACAAAGCACGCTATGTTTCGTAGGCACAAAATTTTCACGCCGCAATCTACGTTTTTCGCCTCTCTTCATGTTTTGGAAATCTGCATGAAAAATGAATAGCAAATAAATCAATAAATAAACATACAAATAGTTGTGGTTTAATGGAGAAAACTACAGGTGGCAAGTATCAACCTGTAACTACGACGTTAGACGACGTGTTAACGAAGCTTGGGCCTCCTGATCTTGTTGAAGATGTAAGGGATTAGCTCACCTAGAAAGAGGGGAATGTCAGGCGGTGGTTGTGGAGGGCCGTAGACGGAGAAACGGCGGAGCCCATGGGACTTGCGTTTGAAGTGTTTTTGTTGGAAAACATGTCAATAGGAGTAAAGCGAAGTAGAGGAGATGGAGTGTACACAGAAATCCGATGAGACAAGTAGGATGGGGCAGCTCCTGTCAAAATGTTGTAACAGATGGAGTTTATATAGAAATCAGACGAGGCAAGTAGGATGGGGCAGGTTCTGTCAAAATGTTGCAAAAGATGGAGTGTATACAGAAATCAGATGAGACAAGTAGAATGGGGCATCTCCTGTCAAAATGTTGTACCAGAAGCATGTAGTTTTGTTCTTGATTCGCTCAGAGATAGGAAACCAGTGAGGTTCCATTAGCAGCGGAGTAGTAGGGTCACGGTAGGCCGAGTTCGGAAATGTTTGAGGGGTCCTCCCTTTTGTACGTAATCTCCCCCTGCCCCTGCCCTACCTGGCCGGCAACTGACACCTGATAAAGTGACGGCTGTTACTTACTCCCAGCTGTGCCCAGGGCTGACACGATTCATGACACCTCCCCCCTGCACTACTACCACACACTTCACTGAGCGAGGCAATTATCCTGGCGAGAGGTGTGAACAGAATTCCTCACCCCCCCTTCCCCGGCATATAACATCCTGCGTTCACCGGGCCTGAAGATTACGAGAACGACCTAGATGGGGGCTTAAACGAGGGGATTACAGACTTAATTAAAGCAGGAGGGTTGTGGAAGGGTCGCACCTAGGATCTATCATCTATGATGTAATCTCTTTGACCCACCAAACCCAAACACGTGACATTTATGTTCTTTTATAGTCAGACTTTCACACGTCTACTTTAGTGGAAGTCAATCAGTTATGAAGATGAAAACAATAGCACAGAATTTTGTTCTTTTATAAACTGCTTTTCGAAAAATCTACAGAGTTTGCTGTAAGGGTTTTGCTTGGTGAAGTCGCGCTGCTACTTCCGGCTTAAACACGTGGTGCTTAAACATTCGTTGTAAACAGAGCACCCATTTGATCCATCAAATCGAAGAAAGTGTTAAGATGAGTAAATATTGCACGACTGTTTAAAGATTCTTCTTCAGGCGGTTTCCCCTTGTTGAAAGTGTGCCTGCAGGGAGAGCATGTTGCTCCAAAGCAGTTGAAAGCTGATCAATCAAAGCATGCCCACAATCAACACACGAGGGGAAGAAAGTACATGGATTACAATTTACCATAAAATTTGACATTGTCAAAGACGACAGTGGAAAAAAATCTTTCGGGAAAGTGTCAGTGAGTATAATGAAGACCAGATCTCCTCAAATGGACGAATAGTCTACTTTTTCCTGCTAGCGCCAGCAAACACGCACGCGCACAGAAAAGAGACGGGGGAGGAGACGGGGTTAAGGGGTTTTCTCAAAGCTGTATCTATGCATGGACTGGTGATTTGCAGGGAACGTTGTTCCACCTTTAGTCGATTCTGCAGCAGAGGGGCCGGCAAGTGTGTGGGGAGGGGTTACTCGCCTGGTGGCAGCACTGGCGGTGGTAGAGGCAGGTTCCCTTCAAGATGGCAGATACTACATAACCCTAGTAATATAATATTGTAGTAATAATGTGTCTTATATAGGAAATGTTGCCCAGAAGTTATGCATAGATTTTACCTCATAAAGTATATGCTTGCAGCATTACACCGTGGAAAGTAATCAAGTCTAAATATTAAAGATTTTTTAATGCCAGGCATAGGTGTACACGTGACTACTGTGTTCCAATGTCTGTAGCTTCAGCTTCCCGAGTGGTTGCCACAGCCCTATACAGCGACCATGCGACCCATGATTACCACGACTTGGCATTACTACGTCATCCTGTGAAAATAGCTCTGGTAAATTGGTGTAATGTCTGCCCCATAATATTGCAGAAGTTATCATAATAAAGTTCACGGTTTCAGAAGGATACCGAAACCCTTTATGTAAAAAGAAATTATGCAAAAATCCGCACCTTACAATCAGTATAGACAACAACGACGACAAAAACACCGTCACCTTCAAAACACCAACGCAACAAGAACCATCTTGAAGGGAACACGCTTCTACCACCACCCGTGCAGCCGCCACAGCCAGCATGGGGGAGACCCCTGTCCACACACTTGCAACCTCCTCTACTGCGAAATCGGCGAAAGTTGGAAGAACTTTGTCTTCAGTCTGTCCATCCAACCACTTTATAGATACCGAATCTGAATAAAATACTCTTAGGCTCTTGATATTTGTATCAACCACTGTCTCGTCCTCTATCTCCCTTCAGTGCGCGTGCCTGTTTGTGCCAACAAACAGGCACGCGCATATGTATATGTGCACGAATGGATGAACACGGACCTGTCTGCAGTTCAGTTCTCTTGTCAAATCGGTTGGAGGGCCGTGTGCAAGCAGGACAAAGTAGCGTACGCCTTATTTTTGTAACTGCGCAATTCTTCCCAAGTTACTAGTTATCTAGTACTATTTACTATTTCACAAAACGCATTTTGAAGTATAGACGAAGATGTGGAATGATGGGTGTGTTGCCAATCGTAAATATTGATGCAGATCTAGATTTAATATGGAGTTTGAGCAGAAGAATCAACTTGTCAGACCTTTAAGTCTCGTGAGCCAATTAGAATTCTTGTTTCAAATCGGTTTTGGGACAGGTTTTTGTTTGCGCCCACATGCGCACCCAAACGCACGCGCGCACACAAGAGAGAAAGAGAGAAGAATTTACAGATTCGGTGTATCGTGTTAATAATTAGTCTGGTAAAACACAATAATTTCCAGTAAACTATTTCTTACTATGGTACATGTACATACAGTTTGCTTCAGCAACGCCATCGCCTGCTGTGAAGTTTCTCTAGTTAATTACAAAGTATACAGAAGATGGATGAAATTGACAACTCGTTACAAAGTGATGATTTTTTTACACCAACTTTATTGTCACGAGGAACAAGCGATGACTGTTAGTCAGCAAAATAACTGTCGTATCTGTAACAGACAGCACGCACACAAAAAGTAACAGAGAAATTGATCATATTGCTCTCAGTATAGGGGACTTTCAGAGTTGTGCATGCATGCCTGTGTACATTATACATTATACATGTTATAAAAGAGCTTTGACTTTATTATTCAATAAAAAGAGAAAGTAATCCCTTCGATCACTTACTTTCTCAACAAATAACTTCAGATAATTTCAATAATATAATGAATACAACATTCAAACCTTGATTCAAAAGACTTATGGAACACACGAATGGTGCAGTCAGTAAATGCAGATGCGGTATTACCTACTCGGACTCTTTGCAAATCCGTCTCTACGTTCTTTATTAGTTTCGAAATTCTTTCAAAATTTGTCTCCAAGGCTTTTTTTTCCATGATCAACTGAAAGAGAAAGTAATCCTGTTTATCACTCACTTTCCATTGCACGTTGAGCTGTGCTTCTGTATTCAGCATCAAGCTGCAAAGAGTGGGCTTACTGACACCCCAAGAATGGTGCCCACGTCGCCAGCAATTCTACCTGCTACCAAGACCGGGGGGTCCACCGTGCCTCTGACTAGTTGGTAGCGGCCGTAACGTTATCCTGAGTAGCCGCCGTATGCAAGGGAGGCAACCACCAGCAACAGCAGCACCACAGTAATCTTCATATTGGATCTAAATCAATCAATCAATCAATCAATCAATCAATCAATCAATCAATCAATCAATCAATCAATCAAGCAGGCAAGAAAGCAAGCAAGCAAGTCAGTCAGTCAGTCAGTCAGTCAGTCAGTCAGTCAGTCAGTCAGTCAATTTATGAAATTGATTGGACAGAATTTAAAACTGATAATATGACTCATGTAGCTTTCTAACCCTTTATATGAAGACGAAGTAGCACACAGGCTACCAAACGGACTATTCACAAGGCAGAAAATCAGAAATGAAAACAAAGAAGGGGACAGATTATTCAAAAAGACAAACATTTACCTCAGGACGTAGATGTACTGTTTTCTTGTCAACGTCTGGAAACAGGTGGTGTTCTGTAGCCAAAAACGACATCATATATATAGTCCGGACGTCTTGCCCTAGGCTGTAACTAGATGATGTAGTTTTTCTGTAAATATTTTATTCAATAACAAAAATGAAGTTTGAAATAGTTGATTGATGGAACTGTCTCGACTTTGGGTGGATCTTTCAGTGATTTAATCGGCTTCACTTATTTTGTTTTATATAGTATTAATTTTTAATTTCGGGAAAATGAAGGTGAAAAACAAAAGTATTTTATAGGAGCCTAGTGTAATAACGTGTAAATAGTAACTTGGAAAGAAGTGTGGAATAACACAAATAACGTGTAAATAGTAACTTGGAAAGAAGTGTGGAATAAGACAAATAACGTGTAAATAGTAACTTGGAAAGAAGTGTGGAATAAGACAAATAACGTGTAAATAGTAACTTGGAAAGAAGTGTGGAATAAGGCAAATAACTTGTAAATAGTATCTTGGAAAGAAGTGTGGAATAACACAAATAACGTGTAGGCGACTTTCTCCTGCTTGCGCCAGCAAACACGCACGCGCACAGAAGAGACACAGGGGGGTAGACTGGGGTTAAGAGTATTTTCCTCTAAAAGTTGTATCTATGCATGGACTGATGATTTGAAGGGAAACTTCTTCCACCTTTCGTCGATTCTGCAGCAAGTGTGTATGTGTGTGTGTGTGTGTGTGCGGGGGGGGTGTGTGGCGGCAGCATTGGTGGTGGTTGAAGCAGCTCCCCTTCAAGATGGTTCTTGTTGCTCTCGTGTCCTGGCGGTGATGGTTTGCTGACGTCGTTGTCCACGCTGTCTGTTAGGTGTGGATTTATTTTGCACGATAAAAGGGTTTCGGTGAAGACCATTAATGTAAATACTTGAGTCTGATTGGTGTTTCTTTGAAACATTATCGAATGCAGCTAAAAAGGCCAGTTTAATTACTTTAATTTAAAAACAAAAGTCTACACAAAAAATAAAAGACGTGACACACGCAATTCTTTCTTGAGGCAGTTCGTGGTGACACATGAGAACAAAACTTGAATTATCGATAATAAACAACGTGCGTTTCAACATCAAAATGACGCAAAGCTCCTAATAATACAAAAATTGAGCTGATTGAATCATTTACAGATCCACCCAAAGACGTGACGTGTCCTTCAATCAATTTAATAAAATAATTATTTTAATGACAACCACATCCTCTAGTTACAGCCTCGGGCGAGAGACCAAACTCTATATTAGAAGACAGTTTTGGCTGAAGCACACCACCTGTTTCCAATTGTTTACAAGACAGCTCTCTACACACGTCCTCGCGGTGAGTTGCTTTCTTTTTGAATAATCCGTTGCTTCTTTGTTTGGGTTTCTGATTTCTGTCTAATTAATAGTCAGTTTGACAGTGTGTCTGCTTATTCGTTATTATATCAAGCAATTATTGAAAAATGAATATGAGATACTGTAAAATTTACATGTTTGAGATTGGTTGGTTGGTTGGTTGGTTGGTTGGTTGGTTGGTTGGTTGGTTGGTTGGTTGGTTGGTTGGTTGGTTGGTTGGTTGGTTGGTTTATTGATTTATTGATTGATTGAAGATGAAGGTTCTGGTGATACTGTGCTCCCTGGTGGTTGCCTCACTTGCTAACGGCTATGGCGGCTGGGGTGTCTATGGCCGCAACTTGTATGGCAATGGCGGCGCCATGGGTGGATCTGGCGGCAGACTTGTCGTCGGACTTGGTGTCGGACTTGGTGTCGGACTTGGTGTCGGACTTGGTGTCGGACTTGGTGTCGGACTTGGTGTCGGACTTGGTGTCGGACTTGGTGTCGGACTTGGCGGAGACAAGGGAGCTTCTTTTGACTTTGGAATGGGTGGCATGGGTCTGATTGGAGGCGGCAAATACTACAACAGATACGACAAATACTACGACAAATACTACGACAAATACTATGGCAAATACTACGGAAAATACTACTGAAAACAGAATGTCAGCTGAAAACTGCAAGGAAAGGTAAAAGAGCAGCTGTTTTTCACTTTCATTTAATATATTTTAGTTGTATATTTCCGAATTTACTGACACCTAGCCAACTGCGACAAGAACCACATCAGATTTCATTGAAAAAGCGCTGAACGATTTGCATAAGTTCATGCTGCCATTAGCTCCTTTTTTTCTTCGTTTAGCGAAAACAAACACTAAAATGTGCAGATCCAATAATTAAAATAAATGACTAAAAATTGGTTACCAACAACTTACCCGATCTAATGTACGTACAAGTGGGAAAATATGAGCGTTAGGTGGGATAGATAGAGAAGAAGGAATAAAATCAGATAACCTATAAAGACGTATGCACAATACATGCACACAGCACACGTATTTCTATATACCCGTCTACAACCAAAGACCCTTTAGTTACACCAGAGATATATAGAGAGAGGGATGCGTAGCTCGCTCAGCGCGCGTGCGATGACC
>SMGT01001928.1:18454-30860 GCA_004794575.1 Lanistes nyassanus | reverse complement strand
GGCACATGCGAGCGTCCACTAAGAATTCATATGATCTGTCTCAGTCACAGATGCAGGCACGCACGCATGCTCGCAAGCACAAACACCAACCACACTCCTCCCTCGCAACATAGATGAAGTTTTCAAATTGCTTTCTCTCTGTGTGTGTGTGTGTGTGTTGTTTTCTCACACTCAGGAACGAGAAGGAAAGAGCAGTTCAGAAGCACAGAATGATTCGATAAAGACCAATCGATAATATCAATCGCCATTTCGTGCATTTTTCAAATGAGACTCGTTGAGAAAAAAGCAGTGTGTGAGCGGGACTGCAACACCTGTACTACGATCCGTGGCATTTTCACCTCAGAGGCTATAGTCGCAGTGATGGCGGCACAAAAAAGAAATCCTGGTGCTTAGAAAAAAGAATGCCAGTAACCAGGAAAGAGGATTATGTCGACGACACAATGTCCCTTGAAGCGGGAGGATCGAAGGACTGGGCCACAGTGGAATGGAGTAAAGCTATCAGCAGAGTCGTAAAGCTGAAGCTTTGCTGGGATTTGGGTGCTGTGTATCTTGCCTTAGCCTTTTCTCGACTGTGGTTCCAATCAATCAATCAATCAATCAATCAATCAATCAATCAATCAATCAGTCTGTCTGTCTGTCTGTCTGTCAGTCAGTCAGTCAGTCAGTCAGTCGATCAATCAATCAGTCAATGGCGCTCACACTTAGACTTGTAACCCCTACAGCAGATGACTGACTGACTGACTGACTGAATAAATGAATGAATGACAGAGGGAAGGAGGAAAACATTAGAGAAGACATATTTTGTTCGTTTAAAGAGTGAGCGAGAGAAATATGTGAGTAGGAAATATTTATTATACAGGGATCCTGATTGAACCTACAGTTGGTTGAGGAGAGAACATGCTCATTGTCGGAGACTCTCCCAAGCCTTCTTTGACATCTTGGTTTTGCTGGAACGCCAAGTAACGCGTCCTCACTCTCGCTTAAAGTTATTCAGTTGGTTCAATGGCATGCGTATCAACTATTGAAAAGGAGCTAGAGGTCTGACTGCATAATGTCTTATTTCTTCGCGGTACTGAACCTCCAGCAACACAATGGTCTTTCAGTTAATGTTTCTCTTGATGTTACTGCGCTTCTCAGACTGTTGCACCACTTGGTTTTTGCGGCTGTACGTACCTAGTGACCATCTTAAATTGCTCGTTATTACAGGGAAACCTGAAGCTTGAAGAACCACAGACAACGCTATAGACACGCGAATATTCAGACATTCTCGCATAGCAACAAAGAGATCAAAATAGACAGAAGAGAAAGGGAGGAAGACAGAATGAAAAAGAAAACGAACAAAGCAGGAAGGACAGAAGGAGTCAGATTAGGGAAATGAGTGACAGGCAGAGGGAGAAGGGGAGAGTGAGGGAGTGAGGGATCGGCGAACTGAACAGCAGATGGAAACCGAGAGCCGGAGGTCCTATTGGCATACGTCAAGTTTATTCCTAGAAGCACAGCAGATTAAGAAGGACTGCGACACCTTTGCCTGACATCCAGCCGCTTATTTAGTTTGCTGAGCCGTCATTTTTCTTCATGCCTGGCTGCCAGCCACTTGCCGTTGGGGGAGTGGGGGCTTCACAAAGGGGGTTCCGTTGTCGTTTCTGTTGTTGCACCACGACCTCACAACAGTCTGTCCTCTGGCAGCAGGGCAGCAGCTTGCGAAGAATTGTCTTTTAAACGACCGGGTTAGGAGGAGAAAGAAAAGACCGACTTGTGACTAGTTCCTCGCGTCCCTGACACGTGCGTTTTTTTCTGTGTCTGCGTGCGTGTGCGATTACGCGCGCCTGTGTGTGTGTATGCACTCTTTCATACATTTTCGTGTGCATGAGAGTGAGAAAGACGTGCTCAAATCCACGTGCGTATGCGTCTGTGCGTGTATATACCCATGCACGCGCTTGTGAATGTTTGTGTGTCGTATGGGCGTAAAAAAGCGTGTGGTTTTCAATGTTAATCAAGACTGACAAATGTCGAAATCCTACTCTAGGCCAGCAAATGTCCGGAGAAAAGACCTTCAAGACACGTGACCATGTTGCAGGCCCAGGGGTCGAGGCACCAAATCGAAGCGCGCTGACTCGCTATGGGCGACAGCGACGAGAAGGGGTGGAGCGATGTCCACCACTGCGCGTACCGGGGCTACATCAAGTCCTTGGAACGCTTCGTCAGCAACGACCCCGAGTGTCTGGAGCTTCAGACGCTCGATGACCAGGCCAGCACCCCCTTCCTGCTGGCCGTCTCCTCGGGCAACCAAGACACGGTGGCCTGTCTGATCAACCTGGGGGCAAAGGTCAGTGGGCTGCTGACGTCATGCATGCAAAACCTGTGCAGTGCTTAAATGCATTCCAAGGACTCCCGCATAATTCTAATTTGCCAATTTTATTTAAAGTTCCGCCGTGCTTTTGGCTCCGAAGTGGTATCGACGGGGATGCAATTTGACAGTGAGGAAAGGTAGGTGGTTGGGGGGGGAGGTGGTTGTGGGGGGTTGGTTGGTTTGGTTCTGAACGTCCCGCCGCATAAGTGCACATCAGGAAGGTGTTGCTTAGACAAGTTAACACGAAAGGATATGCATGTCTACTCCAAAAGCACATTTTGGGTTGTTTACATAAAGATCGTCACTTGATTCCGTGCATTGAACTGCTTAAAGGTCGCAGGGTTGACAAGCAAGCATGCACTTAATGCTTGGAAAGGGATAAATGAACCCCTGTGCAACCTGGCTTCAGTTTCCTAGAGTAAACGGCTTTAAGCAGGGTTTTTTGCTGGATGTAGAGGCACCACAAGGGATTTCCAGGCAGTAAAATATTCAGTTCACCATTTTGTGTTGCCGTATAACGTACCTTGAAGGGCCATCACTTCAGGCCTAAAAGCTGGCGCCTGCGGCTTAATCTTTGGAAGTGACCTACGTTGTACTGAAACGTACTTTTTCATGTATGTATATATACATGTATATATGATGGTGGTACGGACCTTTATGTGTATAGTACTGGGGGAGGTTTGGCTGTGGCTGGCTGTGCAGGTGGACGCAATCAATTCTCAGAATCATGGCGCCGTGGAGATCTGCGCCCTCAAGCAGTACGTCTCGCTGCTGCGCTACTTCCTGTCCCTGCAGCTGGACAGGCTTCCTGTCTGGAAGAACTTGCTCAAGATGGTCAGCTCCGACACGGAGGAGGAGCTGTTGCAGGCAGGAACTTGTCTAAGGACCCTTACGGACCCCGCAGGTTTGTTAAATGAAGATGTGACACCCAACCGCTGTGCTTTGCTTTAAATCCCCACCCTCTCCGTCCGACGTCCGTCCGTCCGTCTTTCTTTCTTTCTTTCTTTCTTTCTTTCTTTCTTTCTTTTTTTCTTTCTTTCTTTCTTTCTTTCTTTCTTTCTTTCTTTCTTTCTTTCTTTCTTTCTTTCTTTCGCTCTTGCCATCCATTCTTGCCTCGTTCTTTTGCATGTGGATGGGAGGGAGAGGCCAGCCGTTTAATTATTTTCTGATATTCGTTTCCTTTGCCTTCACTGCTTCGTTCTCTCCCTCCCTCTCTCTCTCCCTCTCTCTCCCTCTCTCTCCCTCTCTCTGTTTCGCTCGTCCACTCGCTGGCAGCAATCCCGAATAATCACAGAGAATAGTCTAAACTGTTTGTTTCTGAATTTTGTTCCGATAAGTCAGAGTTACGGCTCGACATTTTTTTCCGGTGACAGACGGAGTTATCAGCCCAAACTGGAAATCCTTTTACTCCCACGGTGGGGTGCCTGTCATGACGAAGGTTGTCAAATCCACCGTCGCTGAAGACTGCAAGGTGCCTGCCATCCAGTGCCTGCTGAACATCTTGGATAGACCGGAAGTGCAGGAGCAGTTGGTCGGCAGCGGGGGATTGCCGGCCTTTATCAAGCTGCTGAAATCTAACAACAACTTTGTGGTGCAGCTGTCAGCTTCGGTAATGCCAGGGATCGCTGTCCGTCTGATATCCACAGATGGCCTGTTTTGTGTGAAAAAAACATCGCTCACCGATCACTCATGTACCAGCAAGATTATGGGTCAACTTAATGGATATATGCTAGGAATAAAATGGAAAATGAAGGACCGTTGCTGCTTCTATTGCTATATAAAAAAGGTTCACAATACTTCCGGAACCTTCAGTGACTGCGTATTTTTACCCCGCTCCACTCCTTCCCAATACTACCGGATCCTCTCATCACAAAGAAAATAAGCTGAATTATTGATTCCTGAGTTTTCTGCAAAATATCTGCTGTTTCTAATACATAATAGTCGGAAGACTTGGCTAAAACGTATGTATTATTTAGTTTCAGTTAGAATTGTTTCCTTTTGTTGATTTTTTTTTTGCATTGCTTCAGTTTTTGTTGTTGTGTTTTGTTTCTTCTAGATGAAAAACGCTCTTCCCCATACCTGATGTTTAAATATCGTTTGGCTTTGCCCAGGTCATCAAAGTGCTGACAAAGAACTCAGATTACGCCGAGCAGGCGGTTCAGAACAGCGCCATCCAAGGGCTGCAACGAGTCCTGCAGGCCGTCCATGACCCGGAAGTACTCGTGCCAGCCGTGGAAGCCATGACTAACATCGCTGCTTCCGGCAAGAAGTTCGCCGTTACTATCGGGAGCACTGCAGGTAGGGAACGAACCTAAGCCGATACCTGCATGTCTTAGCTGTGTCCGCTGTTATCTGCTTAGCAGTTTCTTTTAATTCCGTTCGGTTGTTTGGAAAGACTCTTCATAAACATCCATGAATTTTCTGCCCAGGATGCATTGGGTCCATCGTCAGTGCGTTCGACACCGCAGATTCTCCAGACCTGTTGCTGGCCTTGACACAGTGCGTGGTCGCCATAGCCACAGGTTCGCGCGAGAATCAGACCGCCTTTGCCAACGAGGGCGTGACACAGCATATTTTCAACGTCATCCTCACACAGGTGCAGTCCCAGTCCCTCGTCAATCCGTGTGCTTGGATTAACCTATCAACCGCCTGGCTCACCCACCCTACCATTCCCTTGTTGTCACACCCACTCACTGACACCCACTCGCTCACCGATCACTCATGTACCCTCTAACTCATGCACCACCAAGACTCCTATTCACGCGCTCACTAACGCGCATGCACATGCTGACGGTTTGTTGTAGGCCAGCCAACAAATCCTTCAGCTAATCATCTAGTCTTGTCCTCTGTTGTTGTTGTTGTTGTTTGGTTGTTTTCTGTCTGCCTATCTATCCTGTCCCTCCTATCATACGGTGTCTGCTTCAGGCCCGTCACAGGGAGGTTCAGGAAAGCGGAGTGGAGGCCGTTCACCGCCTGGCAGAAAACAATCCCAGGGTGCAGCGAGACTTCTTGGACAGAGACGCCGAGAGACTCTTGTTGCAGGCACGTTCATGAGCATGTGCTTGTGTGGGTCCGAGTGTGCGCACGCGCGCTTTAGCTGTAAGCTTTACGGTGTATTGGGTTCAGGGTTTTTTTTTTATTGTGGGCAGGCTGGTACTTACTCTTTCTTACTCTGTCCCTTCCTTTTTCGCTCACTTACCCACCGGCAAACCGCTCACCCCGCACTTACACGTGACATACGTCTGGGTACTATATTAGCATTGAAAGGAGACGGACATTAATGAACTGTGTCCTTCGATGACTTGCTTCCTTAGTTTTCGTGGTATGATCTTCGAATAGAATTCAAACACTTACTATAAAGTATTCCATAAATAATTGAATCTAGGTAACATCGAAACGGAAGGAATTTTTATCACAGGGACAGAGAACCATTATTTATCGCTCTGGCCTCGCGGCTTGTGACGTGTCCAGTTACTAACGCTACATCTGTATTCCGCGATCCTACCGCTGGGAGGTCCCTATCGACTATGCCTACTAGCTTGGGTCCCCATTCTGCTGCAATACCATTTTTTCGCATGCGGTTGTGCCAAAGGCAAATAGGATCTGACAAGAAATGATATCACTGTAGGCTCACCCGCTTGACGTGGTGCTGGGACCCTGTCGCGCGTTGACCATTTGCTGTGCGTGCAGCTGCTCAAGCGGCGCAGCACCGAGTCGCTGCAGGAGAAGACGGCAATGGCGCTGTGGGCGTTGGCCGGCGATGACATCAACGAAAAGCGCGAGATGGCGGCCGGCATCGGCGTGCAGACCCTCATCGACTTCGTCAGCTCCATGTCTGTCAGCCTCCACCTCATCGGCTCGGAGGGCCTGGGTGTCTTGGCACAGGTAGGCGCTGGCTGGAGGACCCAGCACCACCTACATCAACACGAAGTATTGCTTGTGAGCCTTTCGCTGTCACACGCCGCACGCCACACGCCACACACTGTAGCGCTTCAGTTTGGTCAAGCTGCTGACATGCACTTGGTCCCCAGTACAGGAGGCAGGGCTGGATGGCTTGCTGGCGAATTCTCATCTACATTTCTGGTCATAAGACTAGTCGCAATTGGTCGTTGACTGTGTGAATGTTGACTGTGTGAATGTTGCGTAGATCTTTATGGATAGACTCGGATACAAATGCTTTTTGTACCTAGTCTTGGTGTAAACCACCTGTTTTAAGCAGTCGTGGACAGATAAGAACTGTACGTATAGGAGTAGTATCTGAGGATAAACAGGGCGTCGGTAGGAGACTCAAGGAGCCATATCCTGAATTTTGTTGCTAGGAGACCTTAATGTTAGAAACAGCGTCTTGAACTGGATGATCATTAAGTTGGAGAAGGAAACACAAAGGGAGACAGACGTTAATGAACCGTGTTCTTCGGTATTTTGTCTCCCTTAACTTACGTGGCATGAGTTCGGATAGAATTTAAACAAGGTTTACTGTTAAATATTCCATATTATAATTGAAGCGCGGTGAATTTGAAAAACAAATTTTCGTCAATGGCATATTTCTCAGGAAGTTCTTGTCATCCATTTTGAAAGGGACCCAAGAGCCAGCAGTCCCAGATCGCGGCAGCCAATGGGATTCAGCCGCTGGTCCGGCTGCTGAAGGCGGAGGACGAGGCCATTGTGTTGAGCGTCATCCGCTCGCTGCGCCACCTGTGCGTGGGCGTGGGGAACGTCCCGCATCACAAGAACCAGGCCGCCATCTCAGCTTCACGTGGCGTCAGGCTTCTCGTCGCTCTCCTCATCCACTCGCTCATGGAGGAGGTTCAGGTGGAGGCTGCCTACACGCTGGGCTGCATCGCACTTGGTGAGTATCCCGGTAGGTGAACTTGGGTAACAGGCATTTCTTCAAGCCCTTTCTTAACTGGACGAAGACTGGTGAAAGAGTTCTCGCCCCTGTCAGAAGCAGCCAATCGAATTGCAGTTTTGTTCTGTGATCGTAGACGAATGTCTGGTCAGGTGTTTGAAATCAACTGGCTTGATTTTGAAATGTCTTAACGGAAGACATATCTCTCGTAACATTTACTCCAGACAAACCAGTTGCACAAGGGTTTTAATCTCCTTTCCAAGCGTAAAAGTGCTACTTAAGATTAGACTTAGAGGATGGCTCTGAGGAGCTGTGATGACAGTACGCAGCATCACTCGCGGTTCCTGTATCTGTATAAAAAAAAGTTCTGGCCATCTGGGTTATTTTAGATGGAAACAGCTTCCTTCTCGTAGGGATTTCACGTTATAATGGGTTGTGTCGCCATTTAACTGCAACATCCTCCAGACTGACGCTTGCACTAAGATGACAACTTTGAAGAAGCAGTTTCGTGTTCAGGGCGTGGTCACTAATGGACAGAAGACAATCTTAACACCCAGGATATAATGAGGGTGCCACCAGGTTCGAACCTACAACCTGCGACACGTTAGTCCGACGTGCTACCCATGAGCTGTCCAGTCGCATCTCATCTGTCCCCAGTTCAAGGTTTACCCGGATTTAATCAAACCCTGTACGCAATGGCAACCCTAACTCCTGCCCTTGTTCCTTACTTTTGTTCCTCTCACCCACCCACCATCGTGTCCCCAGGTAACAACGACACAACGGAGGAGGTCCACAGTCACAGTGACTTCAGTTACGTGCGCATCCTGCTGATGATGTACGCAGCGGACAGCAATGTGCGACTGCTTGCCGGAGCGGCACTGGCAGCGTTCGCCTACAACAGCATCCAGCAGCAGCGGCAGATCGCTGACCAGGGCGGGGTCCGCTTCGGATGTTTTGTGCCGTTCTTGCGCGCCGACAACGAGGAATACAGGTGTCACGCTGCCTACCAGGTAGGCAAGCCACTGGCGTGTGTAATGCTGCATGTCGAAAGTATGACGCAAATGTAACTTTGCCTTCCTATGCAGAGCTGCATATTTGAAGTTTGGCACGCGTGTGTTACTTAACGCTGCGTGCTGGCTATGCAGTGTTGCATGCTTAAAGCAAGCCACAGTTCCTCAGAGAGAAATGTTAGGAGTGCGTTTCGTTTTAGACGATAAACGATAGGCCAACACATACACGTGTGGTTTTAGGTGGCTGGCATAAGGGGTTAAAACCCAGACCTATAGGGCGCCAAGAGAATAAATTCTATAATTATAGAATTCTATAGTTAAAGAATTAATATTATACCTATAGAATGCAATTCTTCATATACCACGAGCATTATACCCATTCCCCTCCTGGCGCCCCATACAGATTGTGAACGTTTCGTTTTAAATGAAATGTGTCAATATGAACGTACACGTTTCGTGTTAGATGATAGATGTGTGAGGCAAAGTGTTTGACGTGCACTGCAGGCTGTTTATATACGTTATTGGCAGGTCGTGGTCCTGGCGCGCATCATACCGGACGAGGAACAAGCCATCTCGTCGGCTGTGGGCATCAAACTGCTTGTAGACATCCTCCGCGAGTCACACAACGACAACGTCCTGGCAACGGCTGCCGACTACATTGCCTGTCTTGCACACACCAGAGCAGGTTAGGTGACCATTTCGAAAAGAGAAATTTCTGCTCGTTAGTAATCTTCTGACTTTCCTCCTGTCCATCGACCGTGCATGTCAGCAAAGTGATTTATTTAGTTAGTTTTTATTTGTTATTTATCTTTTTGTGCCGTCCTGCCTGTCTTAGTCTCGTTTGGCCAAGTTCTCTTTGCTGCTACCTTTATTACACCAAGTCGCCGTCACCCCTGTCTGTTCTCTTTACTAATGTTCTGTAATTTCTCGTTGCCGTTATTTAAGAGCCAGATTTTTTTTCACTTTGATCGGTGGGTGGGAAATAGTAACTTCAGTGAACTTGCATAAGTCTGCGCATTAGGTAGGAAAGTTGAAAGAGGAAGTGGTGAATGATAAAGATTTGTAAGGTTTTTTTTTTAGAATTACGCTGGTCTCACACAGTACGACCAAGTAGAATATAAAAAACGAAAACTAATTCAGCGCGTGTTACAAAGATTTTATTCAAACAATTCAAAGATTTCCGAAAACCCCTGATACAAGACTCAAGAAACACAGAATTAAGCTTGTCTTCAGTTCTCTTTATGAAACCTTACGTCCCATAACTTTTTTTCTGACCAAAGAGGTTATGTAACCAACCGACGTTCCTGCAAGTGCTGAGACTGACTTACAGTGGTCTATCCAACCGGTATAACGATCGACTTAAAACGGAGCTGTCACGATAACCAAATTTCCTGTGGGAGGCGCACCATGATGCAGATAAAGGCTACAGTCGTGTTTGGTTCCAGAAAAGTTGCGGATGTGTATGTCTTTTTCTGTTTTAGGTTCTATCAGCGCATGAGTTCTCTTTGGACTGTTTGTGTAGGACTGTATACTGTTTGTATACTGGTTGTACATTTGATTGTGCATCTCTGCCTCCTCTCATCCCATTTCAGGTGTCCCCTCAGCCATAGTCTCTGTGAATGCTGTAGACTATCTTTGCGACATGCTGCTCAGCCAGTCAGAACACGTCAGGGGCAATGCAGCTATTGCGTTGGGCTACCTCTCTTTTCACCACGCTGGAGAGAGACAATTGTTACACAGGTATGCAAACGTTTCAATGTTTTATTTTAAGTATTGATAAGACTAGCTTTTTAATTTTGTTTCAGCTGGTTTCTTTGTTTTGATACTTTCTTCGTTCCCGGTTCTTTTTCTTTCACGACACGTTTTCATTCCCATAATTATGCTGTTCATCGTGTTCCTGTCGAAGCGGTCCTTCAGAGATAAATTTTGTCAGACTCCATTTCATGGATTGAAAGTATTCAGATCAGGTGTAGTACCACTCTTCTGTCCGTAGATGTCGCAATGACCCGTACCTGATGCAAGTCATGAAATTCTACACCAAGAGGGAGAAACTCTCCCCATCTTTCGTGGAGGGCTGGAAACATTATCAGAGAGTCGGGTTGCCTCCCATTGCGTACGTATTTTTTCCTCTACCTTTAGCCACGATGTGCCGTTGTTCTCAGTGTTTCTCTGTAAAGAATGTCTCCGTGTGTGGGTGGTGAGTGCGTGCCACTGTGTGCCTGGGCGTGCGAAATGTTTTATGTTTTTGTTGCTGCTATATGCTTAGTGTCCATATTTGTGCAGGGATATTTTTCTGTAGAATTTAATCCATGTCTCGGAATTACTTTGACATTCTGCTGCTGTCGCTTTTTGATCTTCGAATGACGACTTTGTATCTTTGGAAATTCTTCGTACCTGTCTGTGACGAATCCATCAAATAAAATATTAGCATAAAACAAATTTATCAGCTAAGAGATAACGAAATGCTAAACGAAAAAGTGCCGTGAAAACGAATGCACAATCCTGTTGGCACGCAATTTCTGTTGGCAGCGAGGGACGTCCTTCCCTGGTCCGTGCCAGGCCACCTCGCGATGACCTGCTGCCTACCGCCATGTTGAGTCTGGAAGACGCGCACAGCGGGTCTGGCCGCTTGAGGGCGCCCTCACACCTGAGCGAGGATGGACAAGGGACGACGGGACGCTCTTCTCGGGCCTCCAGCCTGTCACGTGACTCGCGTCCGTCGGGCGTGGCCCACCCGTCGCGTGCCTCGCGCCAGTCCACCCTGACCCTTCAGCCCACACAGCTGTCACTGGAGACCCAGAGAACACAGGCTTCCTTGCAAGACTTGGTGCTGGCAGAAGAAGCCTGACATCTTTAGTCGCCTTGATAATTGTGACATGACATGTTTTTGAGCATCTTCACCTTCAGCATTCGGTGGCATCGCAGCAAATTTATCTTGTTGATTGTTTTTGTTCATTCACTTGGTGATTGGTTTATTTCTTGGTTTATTTATATATTTGGTGATTGGTTTATTTATTTGTTTAGATATTTGTTTATTCGTTGGTTTATTTATTTCAAGCCTTCTCCCTGAACATGTAAATCGCCTGTCTCTGTTAATAGTGTAAGGAAGAACACATTTATTACATTTCTCGACCAGCTGTGCGACTGTGCTCTGTGCGACTGTGCTCTGTGCGACTGTGCTCTGTGCGACTGTGCTCTGTGCGACTGTGCTCTGTGCGACTGTGCGCTGTGCGACTGTGCTCTGTGCGACTGTGCTCTGTGCGACTGTGCTCTGTGCGACTGTGCGACTGTGCTCTGTGCGACTGTGCTCTGTGCGACTGTGCTCTGTGCGACTGTGCTCTGTGCGACTGTGCGACTGTGCTCTGTGCGACTGTGCTCTGTGCGACTGTGCTCTGTGCGACTGTGCGCTGTGCGACTGTGCGCTGTGCGACTGTGCTCTAAAACGTTATTGGTTTAGCCGACATTACGAGGTTACGACGTTACCTTCACAACTGCATACAAAGTCGACATGTGACAGAAATCGCAAAGACCGTTAATTAAGAGATTTTAAACTTGTGTGCTAGAGTGCATAATCGCGTCGAATGCTTAAGAAAGGCACATGAAGATAAGTTTGACTTTACTTATCCTAAACTCTTGTGCCCGGTGTGTCTATATTAAGAAACATTGCTGCAGATGTCTACCTGTTACAACGAAACTTGGCGCTTGTGACCGCGTATGTTGTACTTAATATTTGGTGTGTGTGTGTGAGAGAGAGAGAGAGAGATTATTGATCCAGTACTTGTTGCATTTATCTGTGAATTAAATGGTGTGTAGAATTAATGCTTATTGGAACATTGCTGAATGCATATATATATATATCTTCATAATTATTTTTGTTGGTTCATTTTGTACCTATGTTTAACATACAAAAATATACTGTTGGGCCAAGTTATTATTTCCATGGTTGGGAGTGGCCAGGAAGAGGTCAAGTTAAAAATAAAACTGGTTGTAAGCTGTAAATTAAAGTACCAACAAATAGACTGGTTGTAAGTTGTAAATAACAATACCAACAAATAGACTGGTTGTAAGTTTTAAATAACAATACCAACAAAAAGACTGGTTGTAAGTTGTAAATAACAATACCAACAAATAGACTGGTTGTAAGTTGTAAATAACAATGCCAACAAATACACTGGTTGTAAGTTGTAAATAACAATA
>SMGT01001928.1:0-11482 GCA_004794575.1 Lanistes nyassanus | reverse complement strand
GATACAGTGTTTCCTTGTGTTTACCGAAGTGAAGTATCGGTACTGTAGTTGATTCATAACCCGGTCACTAACGTGTGTGTGTAGATACGGATAGCGCTGGGATGAACGTATGAGAGTGCGAGTGATTGTTCTACGTATACCAGTAGATGTATAGTGGAGCATCATTCCTTGTGTAGTGAAATATTCTGGAGTAACTGTAAATAAATAGAGTAGTGTATTATCGTTGCCTGCTTTTGTTAAGTTGTGCGCGTGACAAGCAAGGGGGTGGGGGCTTGAGCCGGTTAGAAATTGAGGAAATTATGTAGTGATTGCAGTGTTAGTTTCCCCCTTCTTGACACATTTTTATGTTGTGATAACTCGAGTCGAACGAGCAGAGTAGTAAAACACATAAAGCGCCATACCCCTAGACACGACAGAGAAAACCCGCGACACTCATGTTTGCGCCCGGTAAAGGATGGTATGAGATGTTCTGAATCTGTACGGGTCTTCTTCTTTTTCTTTTTTCTTTCTTTTCTTTTTTTTTTTACCAGAGCTGCTCCACCATGAAACATCCCTTGGCGATTCTCGCCTCCTGGGTAGACAAAGACTTTTATTTAGTTGTTGTTACAGCCTTATTGTATTCTAATAGCTTACTGTCGAAGCTT
Source organism: Lanistes nyassanus (assembly GCA_004794575.1). Lineage (NCBI taxonomy): Eukaryota > Metazoa > Mollusca > Gastropoda > Architaenioglossa > Ampullariidae > Lanistes > Lanistes nyassanus. The sequence goes on along the minus strand of SMGT01001928.1, from coordinate 10,838 downwards.
CTCCGTCAGAGTTTGTTATCAATAAACTAGTAAGCTTTGAGGGCGAAGGATGTTTAGTTTGCTGGCAACAGCTTTGCTGAGGATGCGAGAGAAAACAACAGCGCAAGAGAGTGAGTTGTGATTAGCCTTATGGTGATGCCAGTGAAAGCAGACACTCGAGTAACGTTGCTTTTCTTCCTTGTCCTCTATTGTAAATCGAATACGCAGTCATCCGTCACTGGTGTACGCACTTCTGCTGTTTCTGCCGACAGATGCGGGGTTTTATCGACATGATCTGTGTGACGCTACCGTTCGTTTCACTCACCGTCACCTCCCTCTCACCATGCACCTCCCCTTTCCACTCGTCGTACTGACGACCAGGTAGAAGGAGTGCATGTCCCAAACCACATTACATCCGTAGTTCGTTGCAGGTCGTGGCCGGGTTAACCATGAAACTAATACTTCACTCGATAACGACAAGTACACGTGGACCTCTTCTCTCTGTCAGGTGACGGAGTGCACCATTCGGTGGTTTATTGACTGTAGCGCGCCCCACTCATTTATGCTAATATCTCGCCGGCATCTATGTTTCTAATACAGGGTGGTGCTTTGTCATCCGGTCTGCTGGCTACTCCATCGTGGCAGCTGCATCAGAGGCGCACGTAGGAAGCAGCCCTGTGGTTTACTCCACACTGTGCCCCTCTGTCTTCGATCTCTCTACATCGCTACTCAGCTGTCCGAGTCCAGCGGCCAAGCAAGCAAGCAGCAAGGCTCGTCTCTCTGGTATCTTTGTTTCTTATAATCCCCTGTTGTCTCTGGGTTCCCAACTCTCTCTCTCTCTCTCTGTGCAGCGGCCGCTACATCAAGTGATCTATTCCCCCGCCCCCTCACCTGCCCTCACCGTCGCAGGTGGCAATAGGCGGATGTCCAACTCATTACGTATACCTCCTGACATGTGCTAATCCAACGTTTAGGTTACTCGTCTTCACCGACCATTTGTTGCAAGTGTTATACTACCTTGCTGACACCATCCGGTCAAAATCTGGTGAGCACACGGTCCTCGTCTGTCCTGTGTCATCTAACCTTTGATGACCCCCTAAGTCGTTGTTCTAAGCAGGAAACCGGAACCTGTTACCCTTGCCAGGCGCCCTGGCACACGCGTGAAGACCTGGCGTGAAGACCTGGTCTGCTTACCTTAATGCCACCACGATCCATGACTTGCTGACAGGTGCCCACTCTTGTCTCTGAACAACAAGAGTCCACCAACTGCTTGTTGCTGATGCAGTTGTACTTGGCTGACAACTTGCTGTCTTTATCTCCTCCTTGGCACCCGGGCGCCGCAAGCCCGCGGGAATTTTTCTGGTTCCCCCCCCCCCACCCCCAGCTTATGCACCGTTCCCAGCGTGAGAACTGCATTCGACTTTATGTGCTGTCTAAACCACACTACAATTCACGAGTCACCTATTTCCAACGATTAAACAATGCTGGCTTCATGTGCGGCAGCTCTCATATATGCATCGTCATTGTGACGAGAAACTAACCTCACCATGTCATTCGCATTTGAACACGCATACACCTCTATGTACGCACCATTATTCTCGAGCGCATAGACATATCTCTACGTGTGCGTGTCACACATAATCTGACAGTTTGCTGATAATTAGTACGCTGTTGGTAGGAAGTGATAAGCAGCACACATCCAGTGTTGATGCATATATTAGCCTTTAAGTAGGATCTGGCGTGTAAGTAAGGAAGGAAGATAGAGTTGACGACATTGCCTTAGTGGACTGTATACAAAGAAAATCCAGCTGTGTACGTGGCTTTGTGTGCCTATAGAGGGTAGGGATCGAAATACAGTTTTGAGACATAGGTATGTATGTATGTATGTATGTATGTATGTATGTATGTATGTATGTATGTATGGCTTCTCCTAGCTTCTCTTCTCATGCAAAATGCAAGATTTGCCTGAAATATTCATTAACAGATTAATGGCTCTAAAAGCGAGGTAAAGCAAACCATTTTTGCGTTCACTAGAAATCGTTACGATTGACTTGTCGCCGCCATTCGTACGAAGGCTTTTTACGTACGCTAATACTCAGAACTGTAGAACTGTAGGATCAGTAGTTCCGCTTGCCCTCGATGTAATCCCTGAGAGCAAAAAGTCGAACTCTCGATGACTACTGTCGATGGGTGAACGACGGGCACGGAAGGCTTGTCGGGTTTCGAAGACTGTTTCCGTCTGCTCCGCTTTATCTGGACTAGTTCTAGAGGCTTCAGACAGCTGTGGGGAAACCTTGGGCAGACGGCGGGGTGCTAACGCTCCATCATTCAAGTCCTTGTGTGGTCCATGAGAAGACTACCTTCTGGGTCTTAGTCTGACGGTAGTCTAAAGAAAAAGGGAAGGAAGTCGCCTTAGTCCCCATCTATTGTCCTGTAATGACCTTAATTGAAGTCGGGATGGGGTTGTCAGTAATGCTGTACATCTCGCTTGCACACTCTCTGTTCCTCTGCCTTATCTAACTCTTCTTTTCTCTCTCTCTCTCTCATCTCCCTCCTCTCTCTCTCTCTCTCTTCTCGTTCCTTTCCTGCCTCACTGTCACTTCTACAAATACTCGGACTAATGCAGACGATGTTTACTTCTGGCAAGGAATAGATTCTTTCAGGACGACGAACTGATCAGGACACAACTGATGATCATTGCGTATTTTTGTAAACGTGAGTGTCACACACACCTCATTGGTAACCGCAGGAAATGGACAACTGTCCAGGCTTTATGCTCCACAAGGAGGAAAGGCGACTAGACTAGACACCTCACATAATAATGTTGCCACATTCCATTATTTCACACGGCCTTTTTACCTTATAGTCGATCTAGTGTGTAGGTGCACCCACGCACGCATGCACGCACGCACACACATACGTGCGCAGAGAGGAAGGAAGAAGGAAGAAAAAAGGTTAATAGGAAAAAAAAGTCCTCAATCTGCATAAAACTCACTGATCCTTGCGTTGCTGTTTTACGTTTCAGCAGATAAGTTGCTATGGGAAACGGGCTTAATCTTTACTTTGGTACAATCGCTGAACTGTACTCTTTGTTATCAGAGCATAGCAACATGTTTATTAGGGATGCGTAACGTATGAATTGTAGCATAGATGTAATTGTAGTGCAGATAGGAAGAGAACAACTTGGCTAAGCCGGGATTATGATTTGAGTTAACAGTCTACTGAGCTGATCCCATAGCATAACTGCCAGTGAAGTCGGAGATGTTAACTGTCTCGTACTCAGTCACGAAACAAAACTCCCTGGGGTTTTGTTGTTAGGATTTGACTTTATAAATCACAGCTGACCTTACACCACGTAGTAGCAGTAGGAGTTAAACCCTCGACCCTTGTAACGTAGGAATATGGGAGAGGGAATTTAAAAGGGACATAGGGAAAATATAGGGGCTGGTAGAGCCCGTGAGACTGAAACTTGGATCGATTCGACCAACACTTTATGGTGGCTCAAAGATGTAGTACGTTTCACGTTTCTTTGTGTGAATTTACATGCGACTGGTGCTTCAACAGACAGATGGATCTAGCGAAAATAGTTTAAATTGGTTTAAGAGCAAAGGTGTCTTCTCTAATACTTTGCAATTTGAAATCATAGTCATGTCCTTCAGGAGGGACTTTGAAAATATTTCCTTCCCTCTCTCAACCTACGGAACAGTGATACAGCGCACATATAAGTACTCTCAATTTCACGTGGCACATTGGAAGCTGCATCATAAAACATCAGTGTGAAATGACACTACTCGTGCCTCAACAAATATTATTTTGAGTATAGAAAACTTCTTTTAACAATATGAGGAAGAGTCCACAACCCTAGATCCATCGGTCTGTGGAAACACCAGCCGGGTGTACCTACATACAAATAACGCTAATCCTTAACACGTTTTAACAGTTTCAAGTCTATTGTCAACAAAATAGCATTAATTACAAGTGCAAACATAATGAGAATAAGGGAGTAAAGAACTGTACACAATTTAATGAGACCAAAGGAATATATAATTTCTACTGGCGCCAGAAACACAATTGCCCTAAATTCTCCAGCTAGTTTTGGACATTCCTCGCCTGCACCCAATAGGCGTATACTGAATACTGTTATGGTGAATATGTCGTTGACAGGTCAGTGAAATTAGTTCAACGTCGATGACACTTTGAACCTCTAACGTCGAGTTTCTGCGTAACTCTGACATCTGTTGCCGGAGTCCGCCTGTCATGGCAGACAAAGCGGAGCTAATTAGCGAACTTCGCAAAAGAGCAGCCAAACTCGAGCCACTACCTGATGAACCGGACTTCGTCACGGCAGAAGAAACGTAAGTATTGTACAATACAGATGTGTGGCTCGGGCAGCGTACAGTGGTACATTTGTCTGTATAGGCTGTTTGTGTGTAGCCGAGTGCAGATCCGCTTCAAACATGGTAGATGGTATTTCCGGGTTGGAGGTCGATTCGTCAAAATATAAATGGTAAGACCTAACCCCATCCCTACCCCCGTCCCTTAACTCCCACCCCTAACTCTTTCCAAACCCCACCCCGAAAGGGGGTGTGTGGGAAGGGGGGGGGAGAAAATGCAAGATTCGAATCACCTCATCTTCGGTCGCAGAAAACGACGCTTTAATAACCCATAGGGTTACGGACTTCATCAGCGACATAATGCTCATTTTATCCATAAGAAGGTACATGTAACGTCTCGACCTTCACCCCGAAAACATCTTCCGCCATTATGGAAAGACTGCATTTACCAGAACTGCACTCGGCTACACACTGTCGCAAGTGTATGCGTTGGGGATGAGGGGGAGGGCAAACGCGGTGGTGTGCTTTTAGAAACGCGAGTGAGACATGGTGTATGCCTACCTTTTACCAGTCACGAGACATGGTGTCTGCCTACCTTTTGCCAGTCATGAGGCATGGTTTCTGCCTACCTTTTGCCAGTCGCGAGACATGGTGTCTGCCTACCTTTTTCGAGTCCACTGAAAACTAGCAGATAAGCAGTGGGCCGAGAAATATAGACCAACATTAGCTGACTTGCTTGGATTAAAAGTCCCACCACAACCCCACTTCCCACCCAGCTCCCAGTTTTTAAAACAACAACAACAACAACAACAACAACAACAACAACAACAACAACAGCAAGATAAAGCACTAAAAGCGCTCCAGGAATCAAACATGAAGAATTTAGCTACCATGGCTGTCGAGTTCGGAGAACACTTTACACCAGTGCTAGATATGGAGAGCACGTGCCCAGAAGACTGTGAAGCAGTGTGTCATTCGCATGAAGTTGCAAGTCCATGGTCAGGCCCGCAGTAAACTGGTCCGTCGCTTGCATCAGGCTTCTAATTAAAATCTCAAGCTGCGAAACATGTTGCGTACTCCATGCAGTACTTCAGAATAATCTTTTTGAAAAAAAGTTTGTTACTCTTGATCTTGAGAAAAGGGTGATGAATGGTGTTCAAGCCATTGTGTTCGGATCACGTGACACCCTGTGGTGGCGCAGCTTGGTTCTTCCCGTGTGTAGCTTTTTGTATGACTGCCCACATAAACAATAGATCTTCAACGATATTGCTACTGGTCCCGTACTTCTCCGACGAGTGGCGAAAGGCAGGCACAGACACAATTGCGGTTGACCTTTCCAGAACCAGCCAAGTGCTGGGGCAGTTCGAAAGGCGATACAGCGGAATGACGTTGAACTGGTCGTTAATTCCACGGCGAGCCCCGCTAATAACTGGTAGGCAATTGGCTGCCTACAGTTAACAGTTGTCGGGCTAGTTGCACGAGTGGAAACCCAGGGTCAACGACCCGTGTACTATAAGGCTGACCACGGGACGAGGTGGCGAAAGTGCCATGCTCAAGTCATCACAAACATCATAAGTCTGATCTTCGGCAGACTTGCTTTTGATTTAGTGCATATTTATTCCATCGACATCGCAGGTATCGCAGTAAAACGTGTGCATAAAATATGACCAGTCCAAACATCTAAACTTTTGCACCTTCTGTTTCCCTAAAAGAGCCCGCCTTAATTCTTCCCACCCTCTCCTCCTGCACATGCTGCATATTTTAGCACCTGTATCACCTACGTTGAACATATTGAAAATTAATCAAGAGGGTTTATGGAGCCGTGCACATTCTTTGGATTTTTCCCCTGAACAGCTTAGTACGGTACCTGAAGGCTCGCGACTGGAGCCTGGGAGAGGCGGAGCGACAGTTGACTGACACGGTTGAGTACAGACGCCGAACGCGCCCCTTGCGTCTGGACTGTTCATGGTGCCACAAAAGGCCTGGCTTCCACTCGATGGTAAGTTGTCCTTTCACTCTACAAGCAGACGGGGAGAAAACGGACAGGAGAGACTGATGAAGGGTTTTACATCTTTACGCTGCATTGCCGTGATCTTTTCAGTGACAACCGACTGACATATTACGCTCAGCAGCTGTCTTCGTAATCTGGATACGACTTGAAAGATATATTAATGTGTTAACGAGCAGCTAGAGGGTGTACGAACCCTTAAAACACTAGCGAGTTATAGCCACATATTCTTGTACAGTCTATATGACTTTCAAATATGTCGTCTGCAAACGGGATGCATGGAGCTAGCGGGAAGAAGATAGGGTGGGGGACAAAGATCAGACACTAGTAGGTGGAGAGATCTCTGACGTGGGTCCACACAGAGCGTCATTTGCCTTCCCTCTGTAGCGCCAGGTGGGGCATGACGAAGCAGGCCGTCCTGTCATCTACGCCAACTTCGCGCAGGCCAGCACGCACCGCACCACAGCGGAGGACACATTGAGTCACGTGATCTACCTGATAGAGAACGCCAAGAGGTCCATGGCACCCGGGGTTTCCACCTGGGTCTTTGTTATGGACTGCACGGGTATGTATATGTCGTATGCAGGTGCGTGATCGGCCTGAGGGTTCCTTGGTAAGCTGTGCTTGTAACCTTAACTTTCATTCACCTATAGTGCCTGGCAGGAGGGGACGGGGGTGTATGAAGACGATGTTGGAGATGAAGTTGGACCGCTATACAATCCATGTCATACGCCACCAAAGCATTCAAAAACAAAGTAAAAATCTCTACAACTACCTATCAAGGTTTTTTTCCAGCAAGCGGCCTTCATCATTGTCGTACATAGAAGCGCTTCAAGGGGTATCACAGGAAACAAAACGTGAAGATTATCATAACGAATGTATGCATGTACGTGCGCGCGCATGCATGCTCTCTCTCCCTCTCTCTCTCACACAGACACACACAAACCATGTTACCCTACAAAAAATGCGTTTTTGTATAATCGCCATATTGTGGCTTTGGCGACAATGACAACGCGTTCAATGGATGGATGGATGGATTGTCAAAGGAATGACCTTGACCTCCTGCAACCCCAAGCTGGCCCACACGGTGATGAACGTGCTGTCCAACCACTACCCGGAGCGCCTGGGTCTGTCGGTCTGCCTGAACCACAGCAGCGTCTTTCACGGCGTGTGGAAGGCCATCAAGAAGTTCCTGCCCCCGCAGACGGTGTCCAAGATGAAGTTCGTGCGATCCAAAACCAAGGTGGCGGAGCTCTTCTCGGCCTACTTCAGCCCGGAGCTGAGCGCGTGGCTGCAGGACGAAATCGCGCGCAACAAGCAGAAGCCCCTCCTCGCCTCCCAGCTAGAGTTCTGGAACCCCCCAGCGGCTGGGGATAGCCATGACCCCCGGGGCTGTGCGTCGTACGTGCAGCGTTACCTAAACCCCCTGCGTCTGAGCGCCGCGGCGTTGTCGAGGCAGCCAATCAGCACGTGCCACCTGCCCCACCCGAACATCGTGGACAGCTTGCGCGGCCTGGAGGTGCACGCTCTCAGCTTGACGCCGGAAGAGCTCAAGGAGCGGGAGCGTGCGCAGAAGGCTGCCGAGGCAGACGTGCGGGCCGCGGGGGGTGACTCGGATGACGACGTGCTGCGGGGGGAGGATGACGGCGAAGTGGGGGGTGCGAGTGGCGACGAACTGGAGTTCCAAAACAGCAGTGACCTCAAACCCCCAACCTTGCCCGTCAGCGCCACCTCCTGATGGAAAGCACAGATATGTACCCACAAGCCTCTTTCTGCTGTTTCCAGCTTTTTTTTCCAAATTGTTGCTCTGCAATTTGCGCACACATCTCCCCACTCCCCGTCAACTTCTAAATTACCCTAACTCTGTTACGTATGGCATAACTGCTACAAAAGAAAACATGAACAAAAAACGCTGATCCTCGTGGGCTTGAAGCAAATCAAAACTGTTGCCTCTGTGTACCAACATTTGTGTTTATCTTTGAACTTCTCCGAAGTTTCAACCATATCCGAATTTATTGATGTTTTCCATGAGCTAACAATAGAGTGTCCTATGTGACACTCAACAATCGGAAATATTAAACTGTTTCTACCCATCCATGAATGCTTCATTTTTTTCCGTGTATTCCTCATATGCGCTGCTGAATCTTTCATCTGATCAAGTACACATGTACTTGTGCCACACACACACACACATGCATGAAAGCATGCACACAGTCACACATACAGTCGTGTGGTTAGGGAATTTGTATAGGACTCTTATACTGCAATTCCATTCTCCCAGCTACATTCAAATCTATAGTTATATAATTCTATTCTGTAGCTAAACAGTGCATGGTATAGCTAAACAATTTATTCTGTAATTTATTGTGTTACCATACCACATGTCAACCCCAAAGAGAACTTATTGTATGTAAATCGTGACAGAAACTTGCTACAAAATTAATTTCATGAATGCAATCCAAACATTACATAGTTGTTAAGCGTACTAGAGACTGGAACTGCATTTCATTACTGTATACAAACCCCCTCTGGCACCACATAAAGATTACAATCGGTTCAAAAGTCATCAAAGACCATCAAAATAACAAATTTTTAACAAAATACATCTTAGCAGCTTGAAAGTCACACGAAGCATTCCCTCCCTCCCTCCCCCACCCCCACGAAAAAATCTTTAAACATGAATAAGCTAACATCATTATGACCTTTGTGGTAGTATGGTCATAACAACAGGTACAAACGACTTAATGTTTTCTAAAGATATTGGTTTGTCTGGGCCTTTTGGGGCATATACACACACAGCCAACTCAAGAATGGGAACAACAAATATAAGTGTGTATAATATGTAGCGAAGCTGTGCTGGTGGAATTGGGGGAGTGGGTGGAGGGTGGAGAAATGATGAGTAGGGTAGTGAACTGAAAACTCCCCACGCATTAGCGTTCAACAAATCAATGATGAAGTTACACGTCTGTTTCTGAGTTTGTGTTGTGACTCGTCAGGCGTTAACGCAAGGGCCACTTGTAGCACACTGAACACAGAGCAGCATCAGGTAGTGACCGGTGTTCCTGTTCACTTGATTTGTTAGAACATAATGTAAACAGGGAGAGAATAATCTCTGAACAGTGGGAGAGCAACAGCTGCATATGGTGTCAAGTTAAAAAAAAACACCCTAAGATTAAGGCTTTCTGACAAACCCTATGTGTTACCCCAAACCTGTAACTATTTTTCTGCCGATTAAAAAAAAATGAAGGCAAACAGAGAAAGAGAAAGAAATGTGGGAGCTGCGTTTTGCCACACTGGTGCAAAAAAGTAATCGAGTATAACAGCTGTGTAAGGGTGGCAGCTGTCTTGAGCTGCACAGCTTCCCTTGACTTGCATCGTGTATGGTAGGTCCCTGGACGGAGTGTCCAGGCTTCACACTATGTGCAGACCTACAGATCCTAACTTTTTTCTTTCTCATGAAAGCACTGAAACACTAAAACACTAATTTCTTAGCTAAGTTTGTGTTTCTTTAGCAATACTTACCATACCCCAGAGTGCTAAATCTCAATTTAGCGATCCCTAACCGTACATAACAAAAACTTTGTAAACATAAACATATGAATATGGCAAACAGCAGCAAGACCCAAACAACCATCAACAAGATCCAACCCTCAAAGGGGGGTCTTGGGGAGGAGCAGGGGGCGGTGCAAGCAGAGCTACCAGGACCAAAAGCAGACATATGTGCCCAAGGGGGTTTACCGTACCCAAACACGTAGCAAAGAGAGGGCCGAAAGAAAGGAAGGAACTTGGCAGATCTGCCAAGTTCCTTCCTTTCTTTCGGCCCTCTCTTTGCTACGTGTTTGGGTACGGTAAGCCCCCTTGGGCACATAAGTCTGCATACGGCTATGTTTGAGCGCTGCCAGTACCTTTGTTGGAGTTATCTTTCGATAATTTAAGCGCTCGGTCATCATTTGTTCTTTATTAACCAAAAGCAGGTTTTTTCTCTATTCTATCAAAAAGAACAAGACGCGAGACGGACTGGGGGGTTTATTGGATGAGTCTGGCATTGTATTCAAGTTATTTTTTAATAGTCAGGGAGTAACCCTGCTTTTGTTTGCTTTGTAACTACTGTGTAATAAAGTACCTCCACCCGTCGCGTACACATTTTGGCTGCTCTTGAAGAAGCCTTCTAGTAAATATATTAATCGATGGCCTCAGCAGTTTACTGGGTAGCGAGATCTCCGGCAGCCACAGCCCTCGGCTGGCATATTTGTATAGGCTACTCAAGCATCTGCTGGATTCTTCAACAGACACTCCCTGTCTCTTTCGTCTTTTTTCCGATGCAGCTGGGTGCCAGTATGCCGACCTCATCCACTGTAAAAGCCATCTAAGGCAGAATACGTTATGTGGCCCACCACGAAGATCATCACTATCATTACCAACATACCATCGTTAACATCACTGCGAGGGAGTGTTTGTGTGTGTAACCCCCTCAGGGTTACCAGAATTATTTCCCCTTGCGGTCTATCCAGCTTGGG
>SMGT01001927.1:18738-30629 GCA_004794575.1 Lanistes nyassanus | reverse complement strand
TAGAATTCATTCAATAATTATAGTATTCATTCAATAATTATAAAATTATTTCTTTGGTTAAAGAATTCATTCTTTAGTAATAGATCTCATTCTATAATTATAGAATTCATTCTTTAGTAAAAGAATTCATTCTATTATTATAGAATTCATTCTATATCTATAGAATGCAATTCTTTGTATACCATGAGCATTATACCCATTCCCCTCTTTGCCCCCAGTAGTGAGGCAGCATGCACTCAGCGCCGACAGTGCAGCAACAGGACATGAAAATTCAACAAAAAAAAAATAATGAGACTGTTGTTTTACCTTCAAGTAAATTTGTGTATTCAGACCGATCGAAGCGCCCGGAACACCGGTGTAAGAAACCCGTTCACATCAAAGATCTGCTTGTCAAGAAATTTCACTAGAACCCCGCTATATCCCTTAGCACATACTCGCTGGAGCGTCACTCACACCGTCTATAAACTGGGGCAGACTGGTAACTTATCTCTCGCTGTTCAGGGACTTTTTATGATTTAAAAAATCGTCTGTGCACAGTTTGCATTATAGAAGACGTTGGGGAAGGGGATGATCTCTGGGTCGAAATTGGAGGAAATCTTTGCATCAAATGGCTGAATTCGTTTACTCAGGCGTGTCTGTTTTCTATGTATGTTTCCATGAGTGATACAGCGTGCAACTGCTGTGTTTGGCTGTCCTTTCTACGCCCCAAACACCTCCATGACTCGCTGTTTCTTGAAACATCGCTTTAAAAAATGCTTTTAGTTCCTCTTTGATGATCATTAACAAATAAAGCAGCCTATTTCTCATCAAGTCCGTTAGACGTGCAGGATGCGACTATGGATGAATATATGGCTTAAAATTATAAAGAGGAAGGAAACATAACAAAGTTTTACCATATTTCATTAACGTGTGAGAGATTAGTTGTGAAATAAAAGCTTACTTTTTATTTCAACTTTTTAGTTCAATAGCTTCTTGTGACGTGGCGGGCCGTACCTTAACTTACTGGACTCGACTTCTCCAGAATTACTGGACAAACTTTTATGGTGATCTTGTAAATGTAGATTTAATTGAGCAATCCTCACCAAAACCTTTACTGCAACAGGTCAATGGTTTCTAAACCAAAGGGTGACGACGCTATGAAATAATGTGAATAACTAGAGAAATCTACCGAGGGAAAGGATTCTCATACACTGACACGTTCGCTCAGTCTCACACAGGCAAAACACTTCTTGCTCAAGAGCCCCCACCCTCGTAAAACACACAACTGTAGCGAACTGTTATTCAACATATATTTCAAACACTAACTGGCTCGACAACATCAAATATATCTACAGATTATTTACAAAGAATCACCGTGCTCGTGTCTAGGGTAAGACGCTGCCTGATTGTTCTTTTGTCAGATTTAACAGGTATAACAATATGCCTGTCAGGCTGTACATGATATGCACATTACTTAGCTATAGTACAAATGAGATCTTTCCCCATGTAAAACAGGTCTGGGAATTTACCTCCAGTGCACTCAACATATAGGACAGCAGACAGACATGCAATGTCAGAAACACTATTGAGCCCTCCCCCCACCCAGTACCCAGTTAGCCAATCACAGCCACAGATATCAATCACAGCCACAGACATCAATCACAGCCACAGATATCAATCACAGCAACAGATGTTAATCACAGCCACAGATATTAATCACAGCCACAGATATCAATCACAGCCGCATATATCAATCACAGTACCAGATATTAATTACAGTCACAGACAACTAGGTAACCTATATAAGCCCTGGTAGGACCAGTGGGTGGAGGGAGGAGATGAAGTTGGATGTAGAGACGCATAGATAGACAGGAGGAGTAGCTTGGACAGAGTAGAGAAGGATGAGGTGTCGTTCACAGCATGTAGTGAAAGCCAAGGCCTGTAAGCTGGATGTTAACCGTCTCGCCACTACACTCCGCTTCGCATTGTGGAATAAAATATTCTGACTCAAACACTCGCCTTTCATTGTGTGCGCGGCGCTATTGCTACATGACACGCATTGTTGTGGCTCCGTGACAACGTGCATGGGCTTGGGGTTTGGTGAGAGACTCCGTCACATGACAAAGGTTTCTCGCTAAAAGTATACCAAGCATTGTGATTCCAGATCTTATCAGCTTAAGCACAGCATTAATCTTTTTGACAGCACATGTAACTGAATGGTCGGAGTGTCTCTATATTTCTGACTTGACACCAGTGAGATTTAATTACATCAGCCAAAGGTTTGTGTATAGAGCGAACAGTATGGGTCCTAGGAGAAAGCCCTGTGGGACTCCGAAAGGGACGGGCACTGCTACATGTAGCAAATCACTAACTGTAACTATACCAAATGTAACATACCAAATATAACAGATACTAAATGTAGCATATGCCAAATACCAGACATACCAAGGGGTAGCCACCAACCTACACCTGATCTACAGGTGTATTAGCTTACTAACCCTTCTGTAACCCCCATCCTTACACCTTTACTAAGCCCCCACACCTAACCCCTACTCTTGCGGTGGTGGTGGTGGTTATTTAGAGGGACAGTGCTTCCACCTCGCGGTGATTTCGCACTATTGGGGATGGGGTCCTATTACTAAACTTTGCGCTGAAAGAACCACCAGACTGATGGCTGCAGTAAGATGGCCAGTGCGGACAGGCAGTTTTTAATGTTCGGGAAATGGCCGAACGGAGTTTGCACAATGTTTAACTCCAGGAAATAATCCTTGGCCACACGAGGATTCGAACCAGCAACCTTCCATCTGCTAGTCCGCAGCTCTACCAACTGAGCTAACCAGGCCCCACTACTCTTGCCTACCCTCTCCCTGTTGTTAAGAGAGGCAAGGGAAAGTATTCTTCGTACAAAAGGGGGAAGACTGTGTGGTGATCTCCCTTACACGCTGATCTCGGGGTACATGACTTGTTAAGGGAGTCCATTTATGTATACACCTCGGTACAGGGTCGAAATATAGCCTATAAGCATCTCCGGGTGAAAAAAAAAACCCGTGCCGACTTTGGTGTGGATCGGTTCAGGCGTGCAGATTTGTAAACAAACACACATTCGGCTTTGTATACTATATTTTATATTATGTTATAATTTGTTCTGTTGTTAATTGTCTCCTTCTGAAGGAGTTGTTACCCAGAACGTTGACTTTTTTCTTGTTGAGTATTTAATTGGTTCGGTTTTCTTGTTGTCACTAGATATACTAAATATACTGCTCGAAATAATCGAAAAACGAGCTTCACTTTTGCATGCAGCTTACGGACATGCACAGTTTAAAGAAAACAACATCCAATCCCATACATCTGGATTGCAAGTGTTTCATGCTGCAACAGTAAATGTCTCTAACGAAATTGAGACCTGGCGTGTAAGACTAGCATTGTTCATTCAGTTTAAACCAGAGGGTAGTTCCCTTAGTTCAGGGAAGTAAATTTAGTGCTCTCCCCGAGAACAATACGTACTGGGGAGGGAGGAGTCAACCCACCTCCCAGGTTCAAGAGTCAGGGACAGCACGGCGACAACTGATCACAAATGCATTAGTAATGTCCGGTCGCTGGCCTTGGAAACTCGTGATGCTGTTTACAAGAATAGACCATGTGATGTAGAGGGCGCTGGAGTAGGAGAAATAAAAGGGGGACTTGAGAGAGGAGAGGGGACTAGGGGATTCAGACAGAGACAACAATAAGAGAGAGAAGGATACAGACGGAAGAAGCTTGCTCGGGCTTACGCCCAGCCCATAGGGCTTATGCTTGCTTGGTCATGGGACTTAGAAAGTTTTGACCACGAAGGCCCAAGGCAGGAGTTAGCAGGCAGAAGACGGAGGGGCACAGTGGAGGATGGGCCACAGGGCTATCTTCTATATGCGCCTCCGCTGCAGCTGTACAAAGGAGCTTTACTCTGGAAGAAGCCACTGCCTTCAGCGGCAAGGCAAAAATGTAGAGTAGCAGAAGAGCAGGTTTCAGTCTGTGTCACTAGTAGGGTAGACAGTAGAGATAGAGAAGAGGTCCAATATTAGCCAATAGTCTATGGAATAGGTTGCATGGTAAGCCGGCCACCATCCGCAACAGAACATTCTCAACAAAAAAAGTTTGGGACGCGCACTATCTAGTTGCCGTCTGCTCGACTGGATGAGTCTGGGCGAAGTGGTACATGTCGGTGTGGGTGGAAATGCTGCAACCCAATCGAGCATATGTGGGATGTGTTGGGCCGTCGTCTGCGAGCAAACCAGTCACCTACTTTTGCAGGCGATCCCACAAATGACTGGCGGACATTGGTGCACCCCATGCGACAACGTTGTCTTGCTTGCGTGCAGGCCAATGGGCAGCACACACGTTGTTTATCTGATTATCCTGTACTGCAGCTGCTCTGACTTTTATGTACGTGGGTTGTGTCCTTCGTGGCAGAGTATCTTGCTGGTGCAAAGAAAATAGCCCATTAAATCTGTTGTTGACCTTGACATTAATGAATGCACGCTTCAGCTTCATTGTGACCAGCAGTTTGTGTTTTTTTATACACGAAGCCCGTTCAGTTTGCACTGGTCTTTCAATTCTTTTGAACATTCACCAGACCCCATGCAGAAAGAACTGCTCTACAAAGGGGAAGTAAGTTTAAAAATCCCTTGGTATGTAACATATTATAATGCCTTATCTTCTTTATATGAATGATCTCTTCCTTTCCAACTCTTTATATGAATGATTTCTTCCTTTTCAACTCTTTACATTGTAGTTTCCTTAGTTTTTTTCCCAAACCAGTCACAATATTTGCATCGCAATACGAATTATCTATGAATTTTTCCTGATTTTTTTATTTCAGAGAATAAACAGATAATGGTAATAAAATAAAGACTCATTGTCAAAGATTTCTTTTCGTCGTTAAAGCAGACAGCAAAAACATTTATATAAACAGAAATAAGAAAAGCCATAAAATCAGTCGGTAAAAATGGTATTGAAGATAAAAGAAGTTATACTGGGTCTGAGCACAACGTTACATCGCCTTACCTTATAACGTTATTTGTATTTTCCTGGACAATGTCATGTTTAAAAATGGTAAAAGTGCAGATTTTTCTCTCTTTCGGCTGTTTTTATTGTTCGTAAGTGTGGAAGTGATTGTCATTTCAAATTTCACTAACCGTGCGTATTTTTTGTAGTCGGAGTTATTTCATGCATTCTCTACAAAACGGAATCTTTATGAGCGAAAATCCACTATCACTTCCTATTGAGCGAAATATAACAGTATTGATAGAAGCTGCTAATAAAGGTGATGTTGGTTGTCCTGTTCAGTTTGATTTATTACGCGTCTTCATCGACTAAGAAAGTTTCAGGCTTTCTCCTGAATACGAAGATGTTTTGCCGAAACCAAAAAAATGTGGAGGTGTTTCTCAGAAGTCCACTGGCCTTGTTGTCTGGGCGGAAGCCAGCTTCATCCAGCAAACCTTCCACGTCTTTGGGATCTTTGTTGTTGACGTGATGAAATCCTCCCTGTCCCGGATGTCCCCAGCTCAGAACGACACCGCGTCGCGCGTGGCGCGCAATGTTGTCAACCAGCACGCGCTCGTAGCGCGCAGGCACGTGCTCCGCCACCTCCAGACAGACGACCCAGTCGTAGACCGGAAGTCCATACTGAGGGAGGGTCAGGTCCATGAACCTGACAGCGCCCCCTGTGACGTTCTCACAAAAGGGGCTCCATCGTAACCCTCGTAGGAGGTCACCAGTCCCTGCTGCAGGAGAGTTTCGCGATACAAACCCGGTCCTTCTCCAAATGCACCGACATTTTGGCCAGTCAAAAATTTGCTAAGTGCGCCGGCAAATTTTTTGTCGATGACGTGTTTTCCAGTTTTACGGCTTTCCTCTTGGCAGTACCCGCCAGTGCTTGTCACCTGTGACGTAAAGAGCATCCCTTTGACAGATTCCGATCTCACCTCTCATCTTAAGCAAGAAATCAAGTCCCAAAGTTTCTGAGCGAAACTCCACTATTATTTCAGATTAACCAACCTATAACAGTATTGATTGATAGAATCTGATAGGAAATAATTTCAACGGATTATATCTCTCGTGACTGATTTCTTCCATGATATTAATTGTTATAAGAGCTTTCATGGAAGACTTGCTTGTATATGTCATTCTGTACAACATAGCAAAAGGTCAGGCTATAATAATAAGTTATCGGTAAATATTAATGATACAGGACTAGCAGAATTTCACAAAAGTCAAACCTTGCTGCTGTTCTGGAGTTTGGCCAGCGTACACTCATGTTGTCCTAACTGTTGCTTCAGGCTGTTCAACTGTCTAGACAGCGACATGCGTTGATGACGTAAAGTTAGCGTCATATCACGTGATCGAAGTAGGTCTTCGTAAACTGTATCTCTGACGGTAGATTTCAAAATCGTCATGGCAGCAACCACCGTTATCACCAGCAGAGCTCCCCCAAACAGGTAAACCTGTCGCCTTGATGTCATCCTCAAGTCTTCGTGAGAAAATAGATGACACCTGTTTTGACACGAAAATGTGTGTGACGAGGTATTTACAGCTTCTACACACCGTTGTTGTCACCAGCCGATCACTAATGAAAATTAAAATGTGTTATTTTCATTATCAAAATTGGCATGAGTACCATAATTTTAAATTTTCCTTTCAATAAAATTGTTTTGAAGGGATACTTGGTGCTAATATGCTTAAAGTTTCATTAACTTGGAAACATGAAAGTCAGAAAAGTGACAAGTGCATTTTTTTACAAGATGACAAATAATCATCAGCATTTATAAACTTTTAGTTTGGGTATTTGCTTATTTTATTGTAATAACTGACTGCAGTACAGGTACAGTTTACGCTATTGTAATAACTGAATGAAATACTATTTAGTTTATTGTAATAACTGACTACAGTACTGTTTAGTTAATGGCAATAAATGACTGCAGTACTGTTTAGTTTATTGTAATAAATGACTGCAGTACTGTTTAGTTTATTGTAATAAATGACTGCAGTACTGATTATTCTAAAAACTCACCGCAGTATAGTTTAGTTTTGTTTGTGTAACAAGGGACTGCAGTACCGTACGCGAGTCTGAATTTCCCCTGGGGCACGCATGCGCAGAATGTTTTTTCGCGTTTAGCGTGGAGACAAAGGCTTGAAGTTATGCACGAAAACCGAAGCCCTACCTAATACCAAACCCGCCCATTCCTAAGTCCGTCCCCCCCCCCCTCCTCTGTAATACAAAATTGAAAATGCATTGCCTGACAGAAAAAATACTTCACCAGAAATCCGATAGGTAGCTTTTGGATGGAAATACATAATGTCCCATCGACTATTTTTGTGAGTTGAAATAATGTATGGCTTAGATTGTTCATAAAGGTAATCTCATGACAATGTACACAATGTAAAGAATAGTTTCTTCTGTCCCTCTAGCCGACAAGGGATGGATAGTGGGTATAAGAACTGAAGTTGTTTCTGGCACACTCAATTCTAGTCAGCAACCCACAAAAGATGACAAGCTAGTTTGATAGTTCAAGGTCACCTCCTTGTTTAATTAAAAAGATTATCTGTTATGTATGTACACATTGCAGTTCTTGCCCAGGAAAGGATGGCACGACATAGAGATTTATGGGAAATATGGGGTAAATTCAGATAAAGGAACAGTGGGAAAAGAGGAAGAGAGCAATAAAAGCAATAAGAAAATTAGAGGCGAATTTAAAGACAGGAAAAAAATTGGACTCGCTTGTCCATGGATCCGTAGTATCAGTAAGGAAAATCCGCCCTGTAGTTGCATTGTCACGTTAAAAGTTTCACAACCGTTGGAGTTGAAGAAAAAGGAACCGCAGTGTCAGCTGGGACAGTTTGTCCTGTTGCTATGCAGCGAGGCTTAGCTGCATGGAAACAGAGATTCTGCGGCGAAGCAGTAAGTTTGTAAATACAAAGAACCTTTCGTTTACGAATGGACGGATGTCGTGACTGGAGGACTGTGTCCTGAAAAGGATACCTTGCTTGCAGCTTGCTGTCCAGCCTAACGGGTCCCCACCAGCATCAAAAACCACAACATGTTTTAAGAAAGACATCATCTAGTCACTCCGTGCTGAACGGCACAAGAAAGTACTGAAGCACAACTCTCTGTGTGTTCTGTGTACGGTGTACATAACCAGGAGTGAGAACTGGCGACACAGGATTTATATTTAAGCTATAGATTTCAGTTAAGTCGCGGGCTATAATCCTCTTCGTATCTAATTAACTAAAAGTTCATTTATCTGTTGTACAATGACTTGATTGTGTTATGCCAACAACACTTCACTTCAGCAAGTTCCCGTTGCGAGTGTCTCGGTTAATGTTTAACATGATTTTGTGCGTGTGTGGTGAATTTTTCGAGACGACACGTTTCTGTGACACGCAGACTGTACAGATTGTATTTCTCGAAAAAAAGCTCCGTGACAATTGCTCTTTACCTACTTTATGTAGGAGATACAAATCTAATGATTGCACTTGTTGATGATCTTTTGATTACAAGCGGCTTTGGTCTCCACTTTCCGCTGTCCTCTATCACACTGTACAGGGAAATAGGCTGACATAAGGGCTTGCACTATTTCCCCCATTAACTCGTACCCATAAGATTTATCGCCCTGACCCTGAGATAGCGTGACCCCTTGACACACAAAAAATCTTGTGTAACTGATAGGACAGTTTCGTTTCTATGTAAGATAGTTTTGGTATGTAAAACAATTCTTAATCAACACTCTTTTGTGTTTGATTTGGAAAATCATATTTTAAAAAATTGGTCTTTGAGACACAGATTGGCTTTTTCTTTCTTTGAATCAGTTCGACGCGAGTGCCATACTGCCATGACTCAACCATAACTCACTTTATCCTGATCACTCTCGAAATATTCTTTTACAATCAGTGTAATCTGAGTGTACACCCTTTCTTCATGCATTTCAAGAGTAAATTTGTAAACAGGGCTTGAAAAAGATTTTAAATGCAGCATTGACTAGATTATACCACAAACATAGCATCCTGCAGTTGATTGCACCCACAACACACATGGACGAGTCTATTTTTATTTTTATAGGTTCAAAATAAATTTACAGAATCTTAACTGAATGTTTGCAGCAAGCAAACGGCAAATTTCAAAACAGACCTCACTGGGCATCAAAAGAAATCAGTCTGTGTAATCCAGTGGAGGTAAAAGTCTTGTGCCTCTTCACATCGATAAAAACAGTGAGCTCTTGGGATCCCATCGTACAAAGTAATTCGTGCTACATTTAACCTGTTACTATAATTCACCGACATACTAACGGTACAGACAGTAGCAGTAGTATATCTCTCTCTCTCTCGTGTCACTAGAGTGCTGGAGGTTTACATTTCTATAACCTGTCTACTCTACCATGTATCGCCTACCAGTGGTCGGTGTCAGAAGATACATGTTCACTGAATGCCTTGTTGACGATGTTCTGGCCGCTTACTGAAACAAAGAAACCCCCTAACACGCACGCACAGAGAGAAAGAGGACACGCAGCTGCAGTGTCAGCCAGCCAGAGGGACTTGTGAGATGTGTGTAAAATAATCCGAAAGGGGCTCTATGCGGCAGTGTTGTAAAACTGGACGACTGCAGGAAAACAAGTAATGGAATTCATCTCCAGTTTCCTTACGGAGAGCAAAAGTGGAATAGTTTTCCGCTAGGGATATCATTATAGCTCAGTACTGTTGTTGAGCTGGTAATTTATAAGAACATTCTAAGTTCCAATTCCCTAGAAATGGAGACAGATATAATAGGTAGGGTACTTTTCAAAACCAAAGTTATCTTTAAAAATAGGGTACGTAGCACATAAATTACTATTACAGACAATTTGCTTTCAAATCTGTATAAACTGATCTTTCATGCGCTGCATTACGATCCTCTTAACTTCATTTCAGGCGTAACTACATCCATATTTCTGTACGTATTAGGCCAGGTTTATCAAGGGAAAAGCAAACAAAATCAAGCCATAGTAACTTAAGCTCGGTATTATTATGCAGGGCAGTGCAAAACGGAACCGTCAAGTACTGATAGTTTAGAAGAAGTGTTTTTCATACATAGCTTATACTATGAATAAAGTTGTCTACATTTTGCAAAAAAAGAGAGAAATTGGAAATACGTCCAATTCACTACGAACCATTCATATTACCTAACATTTACAGCCATAGAGTAACACAGGTTTGACACAAGTGTGAAGTGTCCAACAAATTCCAACTGGATATTTAACGGCAAGTCTAAATGTCTTCTGGAAGCTTTTATCACAGACCTTACATATATATGTAAAGTCTGTGCTATTATTATAGTTAAAAACTGTCCCCAGATATTTGTATTTCCAGACAACCTCAACAGCAGCTTCATCGAAAAAGAAATGGACCTTTCCGCGTGAAAATGGCTTTAGTTTTGCTGACATTTGCTTGTAATCTATATGTCTTAAAATAACAATGTAATAGATTCAAAGCTTTCTGCACGTCCTGGGAATTCTGTCGTTAGATCGTGTCATCGGCATATACAAACAAAAAAAATTAATACATATAATTTTCAATATTCGGGGTCTTGTACATGACACAGAGAAGACCCCAACTATTGAAAAGTATATGTATTTATTTTTTACTTTTATTTGCCGATGCCAGACAGCAAAGGTAACCCAAGGTCGAGCCAACAACAGAGGTAATTCACCGCGAAGCGAACAGCAGAGGTAATCCAACGAATTATGAAGGAGTACCACATTAACCCAGACACTCTGAAAGATGAAACTCTAATATATATCACCTTTAGTGCTGATTAGCTGCGAGCAACACATATGAAAGCACGACCCTTGGGTTGGAGTTGGCAGATCTGCGCATGGAGTACGTGCCTCAAAATCACTTTTGCGGGAATAGAAATTCTCCAGGAATACTCACACACACACACACACTACAAACACGCTGCGCGAGCGAAAACCACTGTCCGACTTCAGCGCGCCAGAAGGGACACTTTTTTTGCGCCAGGCACTTCATTATCAAGGGCTACACTCAACAGACTACGCGACCTCATGTGTCAACCTAATTGTTTTATTGCTATCGTTGTACCCGAATGCACGAAATTTGACTACTCCTTGCCCGTGTGTCAATTTGCGCTACTTTTGGTTTTGAGTATATATATCACCGTCCCTCATCCCCTGTCTTGAATCTTCTTGCTCTTCTTCAGTTTCCTGACGCAAGAGGCGGGTTTTGCACGGCTCGCTGTCAGAGCGTCCTTTATGTAGTTCTGTTGCCTGTTCCTCTAGGTCGCTCCGTAGTGTAGGCCCGTATAATGTTTTCCCTCTTCAGATTTCTTTCCTGCCTTCATCAGCATGACACCGTATCTATATAATGCGAATTTGACGATCACTGGGTGAGACTGGGGGCCGGTTAGATTCAATATTTTACTAAGACTATGCGAACAGTCAAACATGTACTCCCTGAGTTTAACGCCAGCTCACATACCTGAAGATATGGCAATTTTATCTGTAACCTATCGCCATCAATTTCCTGCACATCTGCAATCCACAAGTTCGCGCTTCCGGTACCGCTTGGCGTGATACCCAAACGGCGCTGGAGGCAAGCTTGTGCCAGTCATGATCGTGAGTTCCGGTTTGCCTTCATCCTCTCAGTTAATCAGCCATCCACAGCCACCAAAATTCATGGTTTTAGGCCTAAATAAAAGGTTTTAAAGGTATATCAAGCATCAGAAAGCACTTTCTGAATTGTGTGATGCATAATATGTTAAAAACCGACACTTGAGTACGTACATTTTACAGATTTGTGTGGGTACTTTTATCGTCTGCTCGTCCGACGCGTATACGAAATACCGAACAGCCACCGAAATCCATGGTTTTAGGTCTAAATAAATGTTT
>SMGT01001927.1:0-12988 GCA_004794575.1 Lanistes nyassanus | reverse complement strand
CACAACTACCCCCCTCCCGTTCCTGGTTGTTTACCTCGCGCGGCTACATCAAAGCTCTTGATGCTCGACACTACGCGTCGCTAGTTTTCTCCAGCTACGTAATTTTCCCTGAACAACTAACGCACACCTGGTGAGCCTGACATCTTCACGAGTCCCCCCTAGCAGCCCCAGGGTATGTAACACCTTGCCCCTGGTTTCTAGGGCCAGTAACCCCGATCATAAGTATAACAGGGAACTAATCCTGGGCTGGTGATGACGTGAGCGGCTAGATGGCGGCTTGAACAAGGGGATAATAGACCCTAATTAGGGCTGAGAGTCGAGGATGGTTCACACCTGGAATCTATGGTGCAATCTCCTTGACCCACCAGACCCCAACACGTGACACACCGGTATCAGTAACCTGGGATCACAAGCAATGCACTATTCAGTCTGTTGGTTTTTCCTTGGACGTCCTTGTCCAACCGTTACGGTTAACTCCACGCTTCTCATAGATTTTAGATCTATGAGAAAAATCCCCACTCTCTAGTGGGAAGAAGTTCTTTCAACTGCCTACTCACGACCTACTATTAAGTCGTCTAAACAAGTAGCAGTTACAAGAATGTATACCACCGGACGGTTAGCCGTTAGGTCTCCTCCTTGATGACCTAACAAATGTATTCTGCCACTTTCAAAATCTCGAGAAAGTGACAACAAGTCTTGCCTGGTGAAGCCAAAAATCTTCTTACCGCAAGAACTAAGCTAAAACAGTAATCTCTCGGCTGTTTTCCCCAGTAGCTATACAGGATCCGTTAACATCGACCCTTGACGTTACTTCAACAAGAAATGCGTCCTCCCTGTTTCATAGTCTCTACTCGAATCCCGGGTCAAGCCTTAAAACCCCCCGAAATTCTTTTTGGTCTCCCCGCAACTCGCTTTCTATCTCTCCATTGGCCGAGTCTTACGTCTCTTTGACAATCAACATGACGTCTCTTGTTCCTAACCCTACGTATGATTATTGCGTCACTTTCTTTTGAATGAAAGATTACGCAGTTACAGAAAGATACAATGAAAATAACACAGTGCTTAAACCTTAGCGCTGGAGAAAACCTTTCATAACGTGACAACAACCTTTGCTCTTTAGGCCTCTAGAAGTGTTGACATACTCTCTCAAGCAGGCCTATTCTTAAAGAAAAATGTTTTGCTGTGGTTGATAGAATGAGTATTTGTGTTTCATTTACAAATAATAATATAAATGAATGAACTGGAACTTATTTTCGTTGTTTAAATTTAAACGTCATGTAAAGTGTTTAAATATTTAGTCTTTTAGTATTCTGTGTACAATTTATCTTGTTTTTCATGCACATTTAAGTGTGTAACTTTAGGTGTTAAAAAATAAATCAGTAAAATTAATAATATTACTTCCATTGTATTGCTGAGAGCTTGAGCTTTCCATTGATATCTTATTTTTTAAATATTGATGAAGATCTGTGGAAGTTATGAACGTTTAACGCTCACAAACTCAGTTCGCTGGACACAAGTTAAGATCCCAATGTAAAAAAGTGACAAAATTAAATTAAAGAAAAATTCACAATTCCCTTAATTTTTGGCCTAGTTTAATAACTTTTATGTCATTTTGTTTGTATTTTTAAGCTCTTTATATTGATATACATTACTTTCAAAAAAATAATTTTGTTGTCAAGTACCTAAAATGTAACCTTTCGTAGATCACATTTCTTTTAACAACGAAATACTCCGTCAATTTACTTACCAGAGTCGCATGGTCTTAATCTTGCTCGTCTGCTTAGAAATTTAGTGACTAGAAAATCTTTTCCGATTCCGGACCCATGCAGTAGAACAGCGTGTCTCCGTGAACCTCTCCGCATTTTTCGAATAGTTGCGAAGCGGATATGAGTCTACCTAACTCGGTGATCCTCTCTGTCCACTCCTCTGCTCTAAAAGAAAACCGTTGTGGAGGATCTAGACCCATCATGATCCCTTTTCTGACACCATGTGACGAATGCGGGCTCAGCTGACAGCAGAAGAGTTATCTTCTAAACACAAAACTTGAACGACCGTACTTCTACAAGACTCTTTATTCCATGTTTCTATGTCCGTACCTTAGTTGTCCTGGCACCACCACCCCGCCCCCCGTTCATCTTAATCTCTAACCCAAAATAAAAATCTATTATGTCTTCATTACCTATAGCTGTTTATGTATTTTTAATAGATGGTTATCTATTAACAGGTCTATTTATCTATTTCTAAACAACAGGGACCTTCTGGTAAGTCACACTCACAACTGCCAATCAACTATCTTGCTTACTCGTTCTTAAACTTATTACATGTCTATGAATGGTTATTATTTTTTAATAACACGAATGTTTTACCATTTTGTTTCTAAATAATGACCTGCAACACACAAAACCAAAAGTGGTATTGTTTATGCAGCATCCTGAATGACTTTGCAGGTCTTTCTGCATTAGAACAGTTTGTGACAAGAAAAACTAAGCCAAGCTAAAGTAAACGAGGACAGATTTTGTATTTTACTCCAAGCTGCAGTCAGAATCAGGCTCGAGATTCCCAACAGCTTTAAAATCTATGTACAGATAGATCTATATGCGTAAAATAGTTCCCCGTGCAGCATTGGCGAATAGTTTGTATATATATATATAAGAAGGAAGGGTGTTAAAAAGACAGATTTTAAAAAATCTTCTGAAGAACACACTGATTTAAAAAAAAGTACAGGGAAAAAAGTTGCAGAGAGAATGTTATACGTTCTGATGTCAACTATCACGTGATTTCCGAAGCGTCAGGTGACACAAAACACTTGGGACTGAAATGATTTTGTTCCATTTTATTTAAGACTGCAGATTTCACCTAGATGTTAGAACAACGGCCAGAATCTTATGAACAAAGATGAATGCACGTGCACAAAAAATTTCCCTGCCTAGCTAAAGAGAGTGAATAAAACTAAGTAAATTTCTGAGGATTTCTTTCATTTAAAAAAAAGGGTTTTCCCACGTCTTCCTCCTTCTATGAATGCTCACACAAGCCCGCGGACGTGTGTGCGTGCCTGTATCTGTGAATGAGAGAGAACTACAAATTCAGCCTGTGTGTATATAAGTTGGCGTGCTTGTCAATGTGTGTGTGTGTGGGTGGGGGGAATTACGAGCGAGAGAGAGAGAGAGACAGACAGAATATTTAAACACTTATATTCTGTGTGTGCGTGTGTGCTCGTAGTTGTTTTGTGTATAATTAGCTTGTCTTAGTATGTACGAGCGTATGCAGGTATGTGTGTATTGGTATATTAATGAATGCAGAAGCAATGTATAAATCTGAATACCCTTTTTGTGTCAGCGAGTAAGGATTTGTAGTTGACGAGTAGATGTTTGGCTCTGTGTATGAACGGATGTATGCGCGTCTATGTGTCGATGGGTATTTAATAAACTTGGGATGAATGTGTTGTGGTATTACTCTGTCGTGTCTAGGGGTATTGCGCTTATGTGTTTCACTAGCCTGCTCGTTAACTAGAGTTACAACAACATAAAAATGTGTCAAGAAGGGGGAACTAACAATGCGATCGCTGCCTAATTTCATCAATTTCCAAATCGGCTCAAGCCCCCACCCCCTTGCTTGTCACGCGCACGACTTACTAAAAAGAGGGCAGCGACAATTTGCTATTCTATTTATTTAACAATTACATTACAAGAGATAACCCTAAGTATTCTACAATAACTAGTCCCGTTGGACAACCGACAAATCAACAAGTTTGATGTCTACTTTCTTCTAACCCAGTTCAATACCGACGTTCAAGACAATCAGGTCGACGGTAACAATTAAGTTGCTCTTCCTCCCCACTGGTTAGGGCAACGAGACGCCAAAAAATCATAACAGAATGTGTCCGTCGATTTGTATGCACATTAAATATGTTTCAAGTTTATTCTTTTACCCTCAGGGGGTATTCAGAAAAAAGGAAAATAAGTCAAAGAACACCTCAGTCGTAGTTCATCTGACATTAAAATATACCTATATTGATAAATAAACTCGATGATTACTAAACACAAATAACATGCTCAGTCGCGCACACAGACGTACACACACGCAAAAAACATAGGCACCTATCTATTCATTAATGCACTCTACTAAGAAGTATTTTAACAAAATTCACTACTTTGGTCAATACACTTTTGTTTTTACAAGAAAAGAGTTGATAAAGTTTAAATGTATTTGGCCCGCTCAAGTAGTATGGTGTCAGCGCGATGCTGTTGCGTTCAATTGTAAATTTGTCACATAAGAAAATATAATGGAATTCATCACCTATGTCTTTTCTGTCACACAGCGTACATAATCGTTCAAGCCTAGGGATGTCTTCGTGTCTGAGTTTGTTAACAGGGAAGTTATTATCTAATGTCAAGAATTTTAATAGTAGGCGGAAATGAGAAGGTGGTAACACTCTGAGATAGGGTTCGGGCTTAAATGATGTTTTGAGTATTCTGTAGTTTGCATATACCTGTTTTGTGTTTAGTTACTCGAACCAGTGTTGAATATATTGATCTTGTAAGCTTGTTTGAGTGGGGTTAGATTGTGTGAAAAAAGAAGTCTCTACAAGCCACAATCTCTTTCTTTCTTTATTTATTGCTGAGAAAACTAATAAACGATAATCGTAAATTAACAAAAACGGGCAACACAGACACAAACAGATAGAGACAAAGACAGATAAAGGCAGAAACAGATGAAGTGTTGTCCTGACGAAGGGGTAATGCCCCAAAACTGTCGGCTGTCTGTGTCGTCTCTTTTAATTTAGATTGGTTCAGTTCCCTTTTTGTTAACTTAGGTTTATCTCCAAGACGCAGTCACTTGTTCCTTTTAATAAATCGTAATGTTGGGCATTGGTAAATGATATGTATAAAGCTCATGGTATATAAAAAATTGCGTTCTATAGCTATAGAATTCTATAATTATAGAATTAATTTTTAGTTGTAGAACTAGTTTTATAGGTAAAGAATTAATTCTATAGTTATAGAATTAATTTTATAGCAAAAGAATTAATTCTATAGTTATACAATTAAATCTTTAGTTAAAGAATTCATTCTTTAATTATAGAATTCACTCAATAATTATAGAATCCACTCAATAATTATAGAATTCATTCTTTAGTTATAGAATTCATTCTATAATTATAGAATTCATTGAATAATTATAGAATTCATTGAATAATTATAGAATTCATTGAATAATTATAGAATTCATTGAATAATTATAGAATTCATTCGTTAGTTATAGAATTCATTCTATAATGATATAATTAATTCTATATCTATAGAATGCAATTCTTTGTATACCATGAGCATTATACCCATTCTCCTCTTTGCCCCCAGTAGTGAGGCAACATGCACTCAGCGCCGACAGTGCAGCAACAGGACATGAAAAATTAAAAAAAAAATAATCAGATTGTTGTTTTACCTTCAAGTAAATTTGCGTATTCAGACCGATCGAAGCGCCCGGAACACCGGTGTAAGAAACCGGTTCACATCAAAGATCTGCTTGTCAAGAAATTTCACTAGAACCCCGCTATATCCCTTAGCACATACTCGCTGGGCGTCACTCACACCGTCTATAAACTGGGGCAGACTGGTAACTTATCTCTCGCTGTCCAGGGGCTTTTTATGATTTAAAAAATCGTCTGTGCACAGTTTGCATTATAGAAGACGTTGGGGAAGGGGGTGATCTCTGGGTCGAAATTGGAGGAAATCTTTGCATCAAATGGCTGAATTCGTTTACTCAGGCGTGTCTGTTTTCTATGTATGTTTCCATGAGTGATACAGCGTGCAACTACTGTGTTCGGCTGTCCTTTCTACGCCCCAAACACCTCCATGACTCGCTGTTTCTTGAAACATCGCTTTAAAAAATGCTTTTAGTTCCTCTTTGATGATCATTAACAAATAAAGCAGCCTATTTCTCATCACGTCCGTTAGACGTGCAGGATGCGACTATGGATGAATATATGGCTTTAAATTATAAAGAGGAGGGAAACATAACAAAGTTTTACCATATTTCATTAACGTGTGAGAGATTAGTAGTGAAATAAAAGCTACTTTTTATTTCACCTTTTTAGTTCAATAGTTTCTTTTGTCAGATTTAACAGGTATAAAAATGCCTGTCAGGCTGTGCATGATATGCACATTACTTAGCTATAGTACAAATGAGATCTTTCCCCATGTAAAACAGGTCTGGGAATTTACCTCCAGTGCACTCAACATATAGGACAGCAGACAGACATGCAATGTCAGAAACACTATTGAGTCCTCCTCCCCCCCCACCCCAGTACCCAGTTAGCCAGTCACAGCCACAGATATCAATCACAGCCACAGATATCAATCACAGCCACAGATATCAATCACAGCCGCAGATATCAATCACAGCCACAGACATCAATCACAGCAACAGATATTAATCACAGCCACAGACATCAATCACAGCAACAGATATCAATCACAGCAACAGATATTAATCACAGCCACAGATATTAATCACAGCCACAGACAACTAGGTAACCTATATAAACCCTGGTAGGACCAGTGGGTGGATGGAGGGGATAAAGATGGAGATGAAGATGGACGTAGAGACGCATAGATAGACAGGAGGAGTAGCTTGGACAGAGTAGAGAAGGATGAGGTGTCGTTCACAGCATGCAGTCAAAGCCAAGGCCTGTAAGCTGGATGTTAACCGTCTCGCCACTACACTCCGCTTCGCATTGTGGAATAAAATATTCTGACTCAAACACTCGCCTTTCATTGTGTGCAGCGCTGTTGCTACATGACACGCATTGTTGTGGTTCCATGACAACGTGCGTGGGCTTGGGGTTTGGTGAGAGACTCCGTCACATGACAAAGGTTTCTCGCTAAAAGTACGCCAAGCATTGTGATTCCAAATCTTATCAGTTTAAGCACAGCATTAATCTTTTTGACGGCACATGTAATTGAATGGTGGGAGTGTCTCTATACCTCTTTCAGTCAACAAAGGGGGCTTTTTTTGCCGTCCATTTAGTCGCTGAAGTTTATGGACAATGCGCAGGCGAACAAGATTTAAGGCACTCTGCCGAGGCTCCCCTTCTCTACATCAGTCTGGGCTGAGCTGAAAAATATTCGTGCCGTCTCTTCCGTGAGCAAACGTGCCGATAAAGCCACTCATCCTTATAAAACACACAGATACTTATGCACGGAGAAAATGGTATGACTCGGGCCACCTAGCGCTTGTCTCTTTTTGAGTACCGTAGGTTCAGCTGCCTTAAACAGTTTGAGAGAGGTTCATGGTCTTCTAGGAATGTCACAAGGAAACAGAACATTGAATTCATTCAATCATTCATTCATTCATTCGGCTATTCATTGGGTTAACCATAATGGTACTGCATCAGATTTTCTTCTAAACACCATTATGTTATCAATAAACCAAGGAAACGTAGAGTTTTTTCTGAGTAACAAACTGTTTTTGTCGTCTGAGAAGAAGCCAGCTTCATCCATTAGACGCTTGACGTCTTCCGGACTCTTGTTGTTGACGTGGTGAAATCCACCCTGACCTAGGTGTGCCCAGCTCAGGATGACCCCTTGGTGGGCGTGGCGCGCAATGTTGTCAAGGAGCACGCGTTCGTAGCGCGCAGGCACGTGCTCCGCCACCTCCAGACAGACGACCCAGTCGTACACCGGAAGTCCATACTGAGGGAGGGTCAGGTCCATGAACCTGACAGCGCCCTCTGTGAAGTTCTCACAAAAGGGGGCTCCATCGTAAGCATCGTAAGAGGCGACGAGGCCTTGTTCGAGGAGGTGCTGTCTGTAGAGTCCCGGCCCGTCTCCGAAGCTCCCCACCCGCTGACCTGACAGGAACCGACCGAGGGCGTTTGCAAGCGGCTCGTCAAACATGTGGGTTTTACTCTTCTTGGGGTCACTCTCTTTTTCACACCATCCGCCGCTGCTGGCCACCTGATCAATCAACCAACCAACCAACCCTCGGTGAACCTGCTATATGTACGTGTTCACCATAAATCTAAAACTTTCTCTGAAAATATAAAACCATTCTAATTTATGTAGAACGGGACCTTGTGTTAAAGTGATTGCTTGTGAGTGAGAGGGTATGCTTGTGAGTATTTGTATTTGTGCGTGACAGACAGACATGACATGTGTATATGTGTGTTTGGGTTTCTGTACGACGGACAGGTAAAAGGGAGAGTGTCGTGCATCAGCAATACTAATGATGAAAAGGATGTCACATGAAAAATGTGAGCAGTTTACACATCAGTGGATTTGTGTGTGTGTGTGGGTGTGGGTGTGTTTCAGGCGGGGGGGGGGGGTACGGGAAGAAAGAAAACTTGCTTGATTGTTGTTTTGGAGTTTCCCGATATTGCACTCAAGTTGCCCCAGTTGTTGTTTTACGTCGTTCAACATTCTGGACAGGAAGTCTCGCTGTACCCTCACGGGGGACGTCTGTGCGCAGTTTTGGCATGCTATCCGTGTTTCGTCAATAAGGGTATGATAAACGACAAGGTAGACAATCAGTGCTCCGAGGAGAATCCCTCCCACGAGAAATGGAAACTGTCGTTTTGAAACCATTCCCTGCGAGGGAACCGAGGATGAAATACACCAGTCACGTCGGATCTGTCTAATCTTGCAACGCACGCACACAAAAGATTTGATATTATTGTAGAAAGCATTTATCCCAAAACACACAAACAAAGCTGAAATAGAAAAAAATTTACAACATTCAACATAAATTTCCAATGCCGTCTAAAGAAATGTGTTGAACTAAATTGACAGATAAGCTTATGACATTAGAAATTTTGTTTGGTTCACAAACGATCTGAAGTGAACTTCAAGAGTTAATGCATAAAATGATTTTATGAACATGTATAAAGTTAACACAGCTTTTGTGAGCCTTGCCGCCTGCGAGTTTGTAATTTCTACCAATATAGCATGCATGCAAGGTGTATCAAGTGGACTGCGCATGCGCATGCCCGTTGCTAGCCCCAACCAGTCCACGAGCATAAGCGGTATGAAAGGTGGTTTGCGCATGCGTGCCCAAGTCGGTGAGAATTTCAGGCTCGCTTGCCCCTCGGGGTTCTTACCTCCCCTAGGAATCCCTATGACTAATTTTAATCAAATGAACATCCTTGACATCGCTTAGCAACAGAGTCATTTGACACCGTTCAGTCAGTTCGTCTTTTTCAGTCACACATGACCCTTCAACATCGTCGAAAATCCTTTGAATAAATAACTCCCATGCTGCGGAATTAATTACTTTTAAATGTAGCCTCCCGCAACTAAATCACAAACTAATAGGCTGTTCATCATGAATTGATAGTATTTCTCATACAAACAAAAATCTCTACCCTTCTATGAATACTTTAAAAAATAAAATGTACACGTCCGTTATTTCAAATTGTTTTATAATGCAAAGCTACCTAACGATTACAAGCAAGATTTTCGTGTTACTTTTTCTTCCAGAGCAAAACTTAATTTGCCCCATTACTACCACAACTGACACAGAAAAATCGTAGCTTGCTCAACAAAACCATTTTCATGGTGAATTTTATTATTTTTCTAAAGTACTTGCTTCGTAGCACGTTTAGAAACAAAGACCGCAAAGTGGCGAATACTCGATCCTCTGCATTGGGTTTTTATTTACCAATGAAATATAGACTGCGCAGAAAGCTATACGATATTCCTTTGTCTGAAAGCAATGCATGACATATCTTACTATTTTATCCGCACGTTTATCCGCACGTTGTTCTCATATTTTCTGGGAAGCTATGCAGTGAAACTTCTCTTCCATCAACTATTTACCCACAGTAAATACTGGATACACGACAATCACGAAGGCTTTCTTGCTCTTGCAGTAAACGCTTTCTCTTAGGCCGAGTACTGACCGCATCAAATCTATACGTTTGGCCCTCCCCAGCCCCCTTCACCACAGCATGGTAGAGACAGATTTTTACATGTTTACAGAACAGCAGAAATGGAAGCGCTCATTTACCGGATGAGTCAGAAAACTTACTAACAAGGACAGGGTTTCCGGGTGATGCTGAACTGGACGAGGCTTCGTATACTCTTAATGTTGTTTTTGAACAGTCACTGCTTCAAGAAGGCTTGTAGTACATTTCGGGAGATCTGCTGATAGCCGACAGCTATTCTTGGTTTACGTACCTTGTAAGTCTCCTGGTTCACGCCTCGACACTGACAAAAGGGAGATGTTCACTAAAACCCGTCTGAGACCGCCAATGGTGACGTGGTGGTGGCACTGTTGTCAACCATGGCTCTGTGCTACACCACAAACGATTTCTACCAGCCCACTAGCTTTTTTTTTTACTTCTCCCTTCTGATAAAACCCACTCTGCTCTGAAGCAAACAGGTCTCATTTGCAACTAGCAGATTTTTTTTCTCGACTCGCGGCTCGTTACTCCAATCTCCCGATATGGGGGAGGTATTTACCTTTGCATACAATCGCTACACATTTATCTTCGTTTGATTTCCACACTCTCGCTTGTGGTCGTATTATATTCGCTCCCCGTTATACCCCCCACACCAACACTACAGAAGACAGCGACTGATAAAAGCCGCAACAATTATTTACATATAACAATTTTGTCAAACTGATATTGGTCATGCAAATGATTCGAATTATCCCACTGCTTGGTTATCCCCCTTGATGTGACCTCATGTTTTACTCCAAGCGGCAGTCACGTGCTTCGTTTCATTGGATGATTTTGTTAAATTCTATTTGAGACTTGGAGATTCGGCCTAATTGTTACAACAACGACCAGAAATTCGTGAACCAAGATGAAGGCAGAAATTTCCGTGTCTAAAGAAAGTGAGAAAAATTGTGTAAATTTCTTTTCCCAAAACAAGGGGGTTTCTTCCTCTTCTTTCTCCTTTCCTTCTGTGAATGCGCACACAGATCTGCGGACGTGCGTGCGTGGCTGTGTCTGCGAGTGAGAGAAACTACGAATTCAGCGTGCGTGGAAGTTAGTCGGCTTGCGTGTTGGGGTGTGTTAAAGAAAAACATTACGAAAGAGAGAGAGAGAGAGAGAAAATACATTCGCATTCATTGTGTGCGTGTGTGCCCCTAGCTGTTTTTTGTACGAGCGGCATCGTCTTAGTACTTATGCATATATGTGTATTGGTGTATTAAAGCAAAAGGAATGTGTAAATCAGAATGCTCTGTTTGTGTCAGCGGGTAGGTTTTTTTAGCTGGCGAATGGATGTGTGGCTCTGTGTACGAACGGCTGTATGCATGTTTTACTCGCGAATTAAATGCGAATGTGTTGATGCGAATGTGTTAATCACTCTTACTCACTGTCCCCTGGTCTTTCTCCTGCCATGCAGCCCACAAGCCACATCCACTGCAGATAAGTCTTTTTCGTTTTTTCGTCGTTTTTGTGTCGTCCTGATGAAGGGGTAGTGCCCCGAAACATGTATATTGTCTTCGTATTTATCCTGTTCTAGTTTGGTACAGTTCCCTTGTTTTAAATTTAATTTGGGCTTATCCTCCAAGCGGCAGTCACTTGTTTTTTGGTTTTTTTAGATTTATATATTTTAGTTCATTCATTCTATACTTTAAAACCGGCAACTGAAGAGCAGAAACGATCACAGGATCACTTGGAAGCCCAAGCAATTCTCATTGCTTCGTTATTGTTCTGACGCGTTTATTTTCAAATAAACAAAAGCATATGAGATTTTGGGAACTTTGAAAACAACAAAAACAGCAACAAAAATGTGCTGTTGTCTTACCTCGAAGAAATTTTCTGTCGTCATACTTTCAAAACCAAATGAAACATCAGTGTAATAAGCAGGCTCACATGAAAGATCTCCATGTCAAGACATATTGCTATGTGCTCTTGACATCCCTTGGGGTGAGCGCAGGTCACACCGACCAAAGTTCGAAACAGAGTGGGGCAAAATCGCATTGCAACCATATCTCGCTCCCTACAAGGACGAATGAAGCAAGCATTAGAGCATGTGCAATAAAAAAATGATTTAAAAAAATCTTCTAGATAATGCTAGGAGAATTTGTTGTGAGTGTGATTGATGGAGAAGTCATTGTGCAAATGGCTTGTCTCTTTCTGTGTGTGTTTCGACCAGTGACACAAAGTGAAAGCCATATCTCTGGGTCTCCGTTCTGCACTCAGAACACCTCCACCATAAGTGCTGTTTCTTGGCACATCGTTCTTTCATAAATAAATGCTTTTAGTTTGCCTTTGAAAACCTTTAGCAGTTCAGTGAAACGTCTATTTGTCATCACCTCAGTTTGACGCGAGTGCCACATCTAGGGAACGTATAAATCTATAAATAATGAAGAGGAGGAAAACAGCACAGTTTGGGAACACCAAACTGATCTCCTACTGTTAACAACGATGCTAAGAACTCTGTCAGGGCTGATGACCATGCTTCTAAATTAAAATGGATCTAAAACAGGTGAAGTTTATGCAGTGGAACTGCAGGGCACTAAATAGCAATAAAATAGAATTACTAAACTTTATTAAAAATAACCTGCCCGAAATAATTGCCCTGCAAGAAACAAACTTCGCCAGAGATCCCATCTCATTATCGGGTTACAAATTCCTCCCAATCTTCAAAAGTAGACCTAAACCTAACAAAGGAGGAGGAGTAGCCATATACGTTAGAAACGATATCACAGTAACAGAAATAAACCAACACTGTAACCCAGAAATAGAATCCGTATCAGTCGAAATAACTCTTCACTCAGGAAAAAAAATAAAAATAGTAAACCTATACATCTCTCAACAAAGTAAATACAACAATATAACAGTAGAGGACCTAACCGATATTTTAATGTCAGGAGATCTCATCCTAGGGGACTTCAACGCTAAAAACCCACTGTGGGACAAGAACAGACCTAGATCAGATAAAGGAGGTAAACTGATAGAAGAAGCAGTCAATAATCCAAACATGTTCTTCCTAAATAAGGGGGATCCAACCCACATTTTCTGCCAGGGCAACAC
>SMGT01001926.1:21390-46188 GCA_004794575.1 Lanistes nyassanus | reverse complement strand
GACAAGGGAAGTGGAAAAGTAAGAAAAGAAGGACTGGCCGAGAGAACGAACAGAACTGGGCACTTTTCAATATTACTCAACGTTAGTCTGACTTTTTTTTTGTTTTTGAAAGTGCTGATCCTAAAAGTCTTTACTGTTATTAAAACTAACATCAGAGGACCCACTTTGTAGATTTCTTTGCAGCTCTGGTCGACTGGATTTATAAAAAGAAGTTTTCGATGTCGCTCGCTTGTCTGTTTATTCTGGAGCGTAAACGTTGCACAGAAGGACTTGCTCTCGGCCTGTTCAGTTCGTGACTCCTTGGGGAAAAAGTTTGACAGTCAGGGCAAGAAGCTCTCGCCTTTCGTCACTCTGCACTTAATGGAACGCGCAGTGTTACAAGCGGTAGTACGTAAACCGGATTCTTCAGGCAGCGCAGTGTTCTTAAAACCGCGCAACAAAGAACTGCAGGTTTTTTAAATGGTTTGCATCTAATGTGTATATACCTTTTCAGTGTCATTACATCCGGTATACCATGCGGCGACAGCGCCATCAGCGGGACAGGGGTATGGCCCCCTTCCACACCACGTTCACCCTCCCTGCACCTTCCCCCCTACCCACGTGCCGCACTCGCGCCTAGCTTTAAACCGTGTGTGGCTTCTGCACTATCTGGCGTCTGTCTGACTGGCTAGTTCAAGAAAAAGATAGTGTAATAAAGTATGTGAGCATAAAATTAACCTGTTTGTTGTTCTTTTGTTGTTGTTGCTGTAGTCGATGCTGCTGCTGCTGCTGTTGTTGTTGAGGGGCAGGTGAGCCCTGTTTTCGTGCAAATGAACGTTAATTGAATAAACGCTGCCAAAAATTGCCTTGACCGCGGTTGCCCGCTGCGATTTCAAACTGAATCTTTAAAACAGTTTATGTTAATCAGACCTAGACGTCGTGGCCTCACCCTGACCTGCAGCTTGCATCTGACAAAGTATTTTATGTCGCATTCCCTTTACTGATGGGTTTTACGCTATTACAAGCCGACAGTTCATGGTAGGTCAACAGCCCAGTTGCTTTTCTTCTGAAACTGTATGAGTGGCGAAGCAAGTCGGAAAACCTTATCCAGCCCACTTCGCTTGTACCGTCAACGTACTAATATCAAGCCAAAGATGTTTATGCCCTAACCATGGAACTCATAAAGCTCTCCATTTATATGCTTTTGGTGGGTCGCTCGCGCTTCACTCACTCACTCACTAAACCTCCCGCTGCCCAGAGAGAGGCTTCAGGTTTCTCTTTTATCTACTTTTATCCCCCCCCCCGCCCCACCACTTCTTTTGATGGGGCTTGTTGGGGAGTGAACGGTTGGATGGTGGTGGGAGAAGAGGAGGAGAGGGTGGAAGATGGGAGGAGTTCTTTTCAACCACAGCCCCTCCCCCACACCACTACCCCCACATCCAGGGCCAAGTTAAAAGCATATTCGATGTCTGTGGCGCTTTCACAAAAGGCCGCGGCTAGTACAGTGATGTCGGTTTTCATTGACGATTTTTTTAGGGGGAGGGGGCAAAGATGTGGTAACACATGGGTACCCGTTTCTTCCTTAGCTCCCTTTTGATTCTGTGCCCATATAAACCCCTTTTCCAAAACAAATCCGCTATCCCCCCCCCCCCCAGCTCCTGCTGCTGCCACACGGCTAAATCAAGCGACATTTTTTCCCGCCCGTTTCCTTTTCAGTCATGCTTTTGTACAAGTATTCCAACCTGCGTAGTTTCACGATCTACTGCCCCCTCCCCCTCTTTTAACAACCCTCCCCTTCCTCCTCTATTTCCCCCCCACACACACACACACACACACACTCCCACCTAGCGACCTGCTTTCACGTTCCCTGTGGATACACTGAAAGCCACAGACACAGATTATCACCCCGGCGAGACCTGAATTGTGGCTAGATTTCTTAGCAGATGGAGAGCTTTCACGTTGTGGTCAGTATATCGGAAGGCACAACAACAGCAACAATAAGAAGCGAGCAACCAACCAAGCAAGCAAGCAAGCAAGGAAAAAACGTAGTGCTCGGAGCCACAACGTGCTAATATCCGAAGCTTGAACCACACGCCGCTCTCACCGGTTCACTGGTCCATCTTAATTTTCAGGAATAACGTGTCGTACTTTGACACTCGTGGTCTCGTCTCATCAAGCCAACATCCCACTTCGAATCAAATGAGACTAGGAAAAGAAAACCACTCCTAATCTTTAAAAGCCACTTGAAGTTTTGACAGAGGATTTTATCTGGAATGATCTTTACTAGATGTTTGCAACTTTCCTCGTGTGTTTCGTTAGATAACGTCGTCTGTGTCGACTAACCGTGTGGTCCCTACACTCCACACACATTCCTCCTATAAGCACGATCAGTTTTTAAGAATGAGTACTTGTGCTTAGTAATCAAGCACAGCCAGTGGTCAGTCCCCTTTCTAAGCAATTGTGTATCTCGTGCTTCGGATACAAGCATGTTGTGGATCCGAAACTACGTTTTTACCTTGGTTGTTGTTGTTGCTGTTGCTGTTGTTGTTGTTAAAAAGGGTCTGCTGTCCATCTGAGTTGCTATGCGTAAAAGTTTCTGAGGAACATATTACGGACTTTCCAAGTTTTCAACGTCAGCTGAACCAAATCAGCTTTTTCCTCTCTCGAATTTATTGAGGGCAAATATTTTTTTTTAGAATCTCCTGCGCGCGCACTCACTCACTCCACTGCTCATTCACTCCTCGGGCAGGCACGCACGTATGCACGGATTTAGTCAAACACAAGCGCACAATCAAAAATTTAACGACATTTCAATAGTACACAGTATAAGTTTCGAAGTGTAACATTTTACATCTGTAACCGCATTACGAGACGTGGAAGGCAGTCCTCGTGCAAAGTCTGCGTAAATCTCGTCCAAAAATGCCGCTTGAAGATTCAACATTTTTCCTTCTTCCTGGTTTAAGACGCCGCTCTTCGTGAAGGATTAAGGAAGAGAGAAAAGAGTTAAGGAAGTGAGATAGGTGATAATCTTCTTGTTACACAGGAGCAGAACGGAATGGAAACTGGGAAAAAAATGAGAAAAAGTTCACGACACCAACCAGTACTACTGCAGCAACAACTGACAACAAGGTTGTAAAAGAAAAATGGTCAAAGAAAATCGTGCACTGTCCTATAAGAACGGAGCCCAGTAAACGTAGACAAAAGCCACAGATTTTGAAATGGATTATGTCTGCAATGTTTTGATTCCGTGGTCTTTCTAAACAGCTATCTTTATGCCTTTCTGCTGAAGACCTTGCTTGGAGTGTACCTTCTCAAAGCTAATACTGCGCACACAGCAGTGCCTCTCAATGCCCCTTCCCCTCTACATTCGAGATGACTACGTAATGTAAACCAATGCGGTAATTCGTTTACAGTCTGTGCTCGCATTGATCCCCCCTCCTCCAGCCCTCCTTGGATGACGCAGTACCTGCGGACAGAAACATTTTAGGTGTTTATTGACTAGGAACCCATGAACCCACGCTCTTTTTTTTAAAAAAAAAGGGGGGGGAAGCTTCGATATGATTGGTTGCTTTAGACATGAGCCAAAAAAACTTTCAGCCAACACTAGCCCGGTTACGAACCCCTTCATGTCAAAGATATTTGACTTGACACAAGATATTTTTCACCCGCTGTTGTCTAGGGGAAGGGGATGGCCAAAGTGATTACAGCGCTGGCCTCTGAACCAGAAGGTGCTGGTTCGATGCCCGTGCGCCGCATGACGTTTCCTCCACTTCACCAACCTGCAAAGTGGCAGCTGCCCGTGGGTCAGAGAAGTTAAGGCCGGGAGGGAGAGAAGATGGCCCTAACAACGCTGACCAACATCTCCGTTGCCCTTCGACCTGTAACGGAACAACCTTTACCTTCACTGATTGTTTGCGTTTAACGTCGGACTGATTTCAGCACAACGGGCAGATGTGTCTTCTAGTATCTTCACCTTTTAGCTCGTAAAAAATAAGACAATATAAATGAAGTTCACGAGGACTAAATGGACGAGGAAAAAACCAAACATCAGTGGGAGTATTCTGCATGACAACTTCCTTTTCCATGTTCTCGAGATTAAATTATATTCCCACGGCATGGATGTCGATCAAAATAAGGAAACTACTCCCTTCCTTCCTCCTTTGTTCTCTCTCTCTCTCTCTTTGTGTGTGTGTGTCTCTCTCTCTGCTGATTATGGCGGGACAGGCCCATGTATGGGTGCATATAGTTTTGAAACTGTTTCTGTCCTCTGTCATAATGCTTTCTACGCCTGTATCCCTCTCTGGATGAGTAAGTCGAGCGAGAGATTACGGGGAAGAGAAGGAGAGAGAGAGAGAGAGTTGTGACCAGCATCACAGAGAAAAAAGTGCATTAGTAACTAGAATGAGCCTTTGCGCGTATGTATACAGATTCCAGGTAGGTTGGTAGGTAGGTAGGTAGGTAGGAAGGTAGGGAAGAAGGCAGGTAGGTATATGCGTGTGTATGAGTGTGCATATGCGTTCACGGCTGTAAGTGCGTGCATTTATGAGCAGATATTTATGCGCTCGTGTGTGCGCGCACGCGCATGTGCGAGTCCTTGCGTGCGGATAACAGAAGCCAGCGTAAGGTCTTCACGGAAACCCAGTGGCGCTGGCACGGCGTGACGCACACAACAGGTGCAACTCCAGCGACGCCTTCCACCAATCAAAACCAAACCGCACCTTTCTATAATTCCCCAGGTAGAGGAAATCGGCAACCACACAAAAGATAGGGAAATCCCAAGGTTAATGAGTTTATCAAATGATGTGTACATGCTCTGCGTGTGTTCGTGGATGAGCGCGCATGTGCGTGCGTGCGTGCGTGGGTGGGTGGGTGCATACATTCTGGTTGTCCTGAATGTTTCCAGAACTGGTATCTCAAGGGAAAAATGTTTTGTTAAGTTTCAGCCCAAACAAACAAACAAAAAGCAAACAAATAAACAACACCCTTTGCAGGGCAGTTTTATTAATTAGAATCAGATGGTTATTTTCATGTCTTCTTCAAAGAAGCAGGATAAGGTTATGTTACATTTCAAATCATGCAGACTGAGCTTGTATGTGGGCGATTGTTTACACTACAGTGCGTGTATTCAGAGTGTAGATATATTTGTTGTAACTGAATGATCAACTAACGACTATTTGTCCTTTTTCTTCTTCTTCCACAGAACATAACTATGACGGACGATAAAGGTGAGACTTACTGGGGTTTTTTTCTTCTTCTTCTCTCTTTGCTTCTGATTGCGAACTCAGTTTCTGGCATAGCCACTGCCTCACTCCCTCCAATTTATTCAAATTTACAGACTTGGCTAGACGTTTTAATATAGTGAAATCTGGAGATCAGACATAACCCATCACTTCCATCGGAAGACCCCCCTACACGTCACAGCTCTCATGTCCCTTCATCTCTAAAAAGAACTTTTAAAATTTTCAGTGTGCTCAAGGCTGACTCGCGATCTGCGCATCACGAAAGAGTTATCGGACCTGCGGCCTGTCCTACGGGTGGCTCGGAGGCGTCTGTCCGTCAGCTGGGCTCTCAACAAGAGGACAAAGCATGCACGAGGTAGGCCACCAGACAGAAACAAGGCAACGCTCTGCAGTCGAAGGGCTAGCTATAGGCTGCCTTCTTTCCACAAGAAAATAGTGCGCACAAGATATACAGTGTGAACGGGTCTTAAAATACCTTTTCATTAACGAGACAGCAGATGTTCAAGTTCGTGTTCGTGTGACCCAGGGCCCACCTCGCACATCATTTTGTTTTGTTTTTTGTTGTTGTTTTTTGTTCGTTCCTTTGTTGATTTTTTGTTGCTGCTGCTGTCGTTATCGTCGTCGTCGTCGTTGTTGTTGGCTTTGGTGTGTGCCTGAATGCAAGAGGGACAGAGATACAGAATGACGTTAAAATTCTGTGACGTTGTATAAATTCTTTATATTTTTTTAGCGGAACTACCATCTCACTCACTCATTCGTTCATTCACTGACCTACTGGCTGGCTCACGCACGCACGTACTACTCGCTCGACAACTCACCCTCCCACCCTGCCAGGCCATTGTTGGCCAAATGCGAGCCAACTCTTGCCCACAAGAGGCAAACGTAGGCCAACGTGCGACGAGCGCTGTCTCTACAAAATGCTGCATGGCTACCATTGCAATGAGCTCAACTCACCCAACCAGCCGCTCACCACTCTGCTCCCCTGTTATCTAGTTCCGACTACAAAAACATATAGTCTTTCTTCTTTCAGGAAACAGTTTGAAAAGAAAAATGCATCTGCTATCGACCATTTTTTTTAAAAAGAAGACTGGGCACATGCTTATTGAAAATTTTAATTCTTACTGTGGGAAAGCGAAAAGCAGGACAACTTTTTTCTTTCCCTCATCGTGCTCCGAAACTCCTTTTTTTTCGTTATTATCTCGGTTGTGCCAAGCCCCCTCGCCCTTCCTTACATGTCCCCCTCCCCTCTCTTCTTTCATACCCCATCTGGGGTCCAGAGAATAATAAAGAAATCTTGAAACCTTGCTAAAACAAACACCCGCATAGTCGTGCATCTGCTGTCTCAGAGCAGTTTGTTTTAAAAATAAACTGGTCAGTCATGAAATTGAAGCTATCGATCTTGTCGGAGAATTAAACTGCGAGGTGCTGACAATGAACTTAAAGCATCCTCAAGTGAACTGTCGGGAAATTTATGTGACATCGTAACTACGGACACAGCGAGCGCAGAGCTGCACGGGCGTTATTTCCGCCTGGGCTAGAAGCCACAGTTATGTACCTTCTGCAAACTTCAACTATATTTCGCGAATAGGTAACGTGCGCAAAGCTGGGCTGACCCAGCTCATGCAAACATGATCCCTTGGTCTCTGAGGAAAACGTGTACTTCCCTCCCCCAAGCCATACTCCCTCCGAGACTATCAGCTCCGCTGAAAACCCTCAATCTTAAAGCAGTTGCGCCTGCAATAATTACGTGGCTAGGCCAAGGTGCAAATTTAAAACCGTGTCACTTGTCACACTGCACTTAAAAGCCGAGACTGATGACTGTGCACGTCTGGCTGCCTTAAAATGTGAGAAGCAAACAGAGACAGTGAGAAGAGAAGGAGAAATTTTATTTAAATTTCTGATTTGACTTAACATCTTTAGCTGTTGCTTTTGCAAATGCTTACGCACGCACGCACGCACGCAGACGCGCACACACACACACACACACACACGTGTACGCATACGCACAGACACACAC
This sequence comes from Lanistes nyassanus, assembly GCA_004794575.1. NCBI lineage: Eukaryota > Metazoa > Mollusca > Gastropoda > Architaenioglossa > Ampullariidae > Lanistes > Lanistes nyassanus. The sequence goes on along the minus strand of SMGT01001926.1, from coordinate 38,952 downwards.
ATGCACATGGAGACACGCAGTAGACAAACACACGCACTCACACACAGACAAACCCAAGTACGCACGCACACACCCTCGCGTGAATTCACTTTATGGTTTTTTTCCTGGAAACTGAAATTTAATCTTTAGCAGGTGGGGTTTGCGTTCAAGCTGCATCTCCTCTTTCTCCCTGCTCCATTTTGTTCTGCACGCTTTGCTCAGGTCTGCAGTTGTAAGTGAAATATATCTTTCTTCCTGTCTCAAATTAAGGTCGTTATCAGCACGGACGTCTGATATGGCAAGCATTATTGTTAGGGGCAAATCCTGCATAGCACTGGCATGGTGGTGCTATTAGAGCAAACCTCCAAAATGTTCTTAGCGTGCAATGGCTCTTTGCGCAAGGTAGATGGAATTCAATATTTCTGTTACGTGACGTCTCGTGCGGCAACTTTGGAATTTGTGAAAACGCTGCATTGTTTACTGATAAGAGCTGAAGAAAGAGAGAAAGGATTGAAGTATCGGGTGAGAAGAGTAATAGAGATGGGGGAGGGGGGAATAGGAAAACAGTGTACGCACGAGTCTGGGTATATTCGTGATTGTTTGAGCGGGTGTCCCTGCGTGTGTGAGATGGATGGTTATTTGCACGTGCGTGCGTGCGTGCCTGCCTGCCTGCGTGCGTGCGTGCCTGCCCGCCTGCCTGCGCGAGCGCTCGCAATGAACCCACGTGTGTGATTCAAGTTTTTATCTACTTCCTCAGCAACCGCTCACACGATTTTCACCCAGTGACAATGTGCCTATTTCTTACAGGAATATGTTGATTGTCTTTCGACGCTTTTTCAACAGATACGAGGAACTCTATGCAATCCTCATAAACCAATTTTCCAGAAAATAATTCAACAGTTATTTTAATCTAGTAATTCAAGCAGATTTTTTTTGTTAAAATCTTCCTTTTAGAACATAAACTCATCTTTGTCCCCTTGACTTTGTCTCTACTTGACTTTTCCTTCCTTATAGTTCTCTTGATCTTTCTGCTCATCCATTTTGTCGTCGTCTGCATTTGTTTTTGTTAGTTTCGTGGGCTGGCTGGGGCTTCGCTTTATCGCTGCCTTTTTAAGGCTGTCGTTCCTGGTGTAGTGTACGACTCCTGACCGGCTTCCTTCGTGTCCTTGGTGTACTCCCGAAAGCTCACGCAGAGCTACTGCCGGTGTCCCGTGTCACTTCAACCTCGTGTCAACAAACTCACGGGCTGGATCGAATTCTCGTTTCATCAACGACAACACTGATTTATACCCTTTGTCCTTGAAGCCTCAAAGTTTCCTGGCGTGTAGTCCCCGTCAACATGACCGGCATGATTATATTAAAGGTACTCAGACACAAAATAACAAGTACGAGCAACAGCTATTACTATGTATTACAAACTATGATTTGTTGTGAATGCTTTTTTTTGCGAAAGTCTTCATAACATCAAGAAAACAAGCTCCAATAATCTGTAAATGTTACACTATGTTTTTCGTCTGCTTGCTGGAGGGAAATCTCGCGGGCCACGGGTGACGTCACGAGGAGACTCTGCAGATAAGAAACCACTTAGGATAATACCTAGAAACCACCTAGGATAATACCTAGAAACCACTGCCTTTCCTCTGACTGACGTAATGCCTCTCCGGCAGATATGGCTCTTATCCCATTCTACAGCGGCCGCTGCTAGAACATGGGAAGGCGGTGATTGACGTGCATGTCACCACAGTAGACACAGTCATACTAGCATCTACATGATCAGTTGATCACCGAACGCGAGTATATAATGAGAAATTTAGTTGTGGCCGTGATAAATACTTGTATTTACTGTTTTAGGATTGTTGTATGTTTCTGCTGTTACGACTATGTTTCCCAGGACCTTTAAATTTACAAATGGCGTAGTCAAGTTTTTTTTTTTTTTTTCAAAGTCACACTATGAAGTTTGCTAGTTTTGCAGTCGGTCAGCTTAACAGTACGTTTCAGTTTAAAGTTTAGGACGTTGCATGGGTCGGAATACTTTCAAATTAAATCTGGAACCACTTGTGCCCCTGATAAATATGTAGTGCTTAAAAGAATTGAAGAAAGACCGGGGCAAACAGCACGCGCCAAGCGATGCCAAAACGAAAACCGGTAGTCACAATCTAACGATCGACAACAGATTTAATGGGCTACTTTCATTGCAACAGCAAACTTTGAAACTTCCCTGCCATGAAAGACGCAGTCCATGTATGCAGAAGTCAGAGCAGATGCGGTAACGTGTTTGACCTCCACTGGCCTGCACTCAAGCAAGGCGCAATCGTTGCATATGCTGAGCCAATGTCCCCAGAGTCATTTGCGAGATCGCCTGCCATTTCTGCCGAAGGGGGTGGAACAGCTGGTTAATTAAGGGCACCTGGCGATGGGTGGTACACCTGCAGGCGACCGCCCAGCACATCCCACAGATGCGCGATCGAACGTACTGAAACGTGCAGTGGATTTGCTGCCCAGTCCACGCCAGTCACTTGCTGCTGCAGCAAGAAGACGGTAACGACTCAAGCCTGTGTGGTCCTGAAATTGCACCCCCCCCCCACCCCGGAGAACCGCGCCTGGTCCCACTGGGTTCAAACCTGGCAATACATGTATCTTAATCTTCAACTGTTACCGCTGTGATATGGCCGCAGTTGATGACGCGGCGTAAAATCCCACCAACAACCAAACGGCTTTAGAACGTGTGCTTCTGGCCCTGGTGAACAAATATACAGAGACAGTGCCACTCACGATTCACGATTTGGTTCTAGCAGTGCAGGGCAGTGTGTGCCTTTGTGTTTTTCTTTTTAAAAAATGACGCTTTGGATCATAACACACGAATCGTTTCAACCGCACGTTTGACGCGGACTGACAAATCTCATGTGGTCAGTGCGACCTTTCACTGGCTGGTAGACGGTTCTCGTTTTGAATACAACAGACTGCGTCTGAAACGGATCTGTGTCTGAGACCCCCATCTCCCCTACGGCCTGAAACAGGTCGCGGGACAACATTTACCTTTCATCAAACTAAAAAGATTTTTTCGTTATTTTCACAGCTTTTTACCTCACGTTCGTCCAGAGAACAAGGAGACAACCGAGGCTGCGACACAGGCGATGTTTCCGCGTGGAAAAAGCAAAAGTACGCTTTTATTCCTGTTTCACTCGCTCACCCCCCCCCACCTCCCAACTCACTAACTCACTCATCCACCGACCCAACCAGCCACCCACTCACACTCACTCGCACTCACTCACACACTCGCCCACTCACTGACAGAATGTCGTAGTCTCATGCATGCACACACGCTAACACACGATAAGGGCCCACAAGTATTAATAACATTAGAAGCCGAGTTAAATGCTACACAGACCGTATGAAACAGGTATAAAATGATGTTGGGTTTTTTTTGTTGTTGTTGACACTGGATGCATGTTTGACTGTAAAGTGAGAAGCTTATGTATAATCACATAGTCATATGCTGGAAACCATATTTCCATATATATGGGGCTGGTTGCATGACGTCGCTATTCCCTCTACATAAATTTCACTGGGGAAATAGACTCTACTAGCTGATGTATGTACGAAAGAAAAAGCGAGTTCTCTTTGTACTCGATAACGGAAAGGTTTTCGTTTTGCGAATGTGGACAGAACTGCGGGAAGATGGAGTGTACATTCCATGTACCCAGTCGACGCAAACTCAAGAAAGTGGAGGTCGTTTTGTTTTCCTATGAGAGGCGTCGGGCCATACTTCGTCACAGTCGTGGAAAACTGAAGATGCTGAGTCGAAATCCCAGGTCGAAACATTTATCAGGTTAGTCCTTCCAGTGCAAGCGAACCAACATGCGTTCACTAGTGCGTGCATATGGTATTTGCATGTAGGTGCAGACGCGAGAGTGCGTTCGTGCGTGCGTGTATGCATGCGTGTGCACGCGCGAGCGTGGGTATAAGATAAGAAGAGAGAAAATTATTTGCGATCGTACGATTAGATGCCGTAGTGAAAGAAAGAATGAATGAGACATGAGGAGGTAGCTTAATGCGTAGCTAGGAGTGATATTTACATAAATTATACACATATGCATAAAGTATGTAGGTATAATAGGTAAAGATACAGAGATATACAGAGACGACGTACAGATGGCCAAGACGGATTGATTGTAGGCTGGAAGAAAAGACAGAATAATGAATAGATACACCTACGGATATGCGAAGGCACGAAGGGGCAGACAGGCTGACAGAGAGAAACAGATTTAGCAGTGCCCTGTATTATGAATCCAACAATATTTAAATTTCTTTAAGCTGGCTCCGCCTTAAACTGCGAATTCTTTTTTCTATTATTTTGAAGCTGGCACAGCGCCTTGTGCCCGAGTGTACTGCGAGAACTGGAAGCCGAAACTAACAGTGCAAAGTACAGAAGACCAAGTGGTTGTGAAGTATCACCCAGCCTTAAATGTCGCTTGCGATGTGGAGGTGTCTCTGGCAGCAAACTACACGAGGATGAAAACACAGCGTGTCAACCACGTAAGTGCAGTGTAACTCCTCTGTGTTTCGGGTTCACTATTGATGTGTGTAGTGTAGTTCTCACTGATGTTTTTTTCTGAGCACGTTATTTCCCTACACGTACATTTCCCTACCTTTCCCACCCGTCTACCTACCTACTTCCGAAGCCACTGCCTGTGTCTTCGCTGTAGTTATCGCTTTTATTTTTCTGAAGATGTGTTCTTTGCAATACTTAGTCCTATTATCCACCCTCTCTACTCTCCCAGCCAAAAAGTAGGTTTTCACTATAGTTCTCTTTGATATTTTTTGTTAGCACGTTGTTTGCCTATACGTGCCTGCCTGCCTGCCTGCCTGCCTGCGTTCCTTCCTTCCTTTCTTCCTTCCTTCCTTTCCCACTGCCTACCTACCCATGTCCGACTATTTCCTCACTATGGTTCTCACTGACTTTTTTTCCTACAGACATGTTCTCTATACCTACATAGCTGTTTGCCTTTTCTCACCCGTCTACGCACCTCCCTACCAACCTACTTACCTTCCTTTCTCACCTGGCCTATCTACTTACTTCCAAAACAACTACCTGTTTTTACTATAGTTCTCGCTGATGTATTTTTCTTAGAGCCTGTTTTTTGCCGGGACTTATTTTGCCTGCGTCCCTATCCTTTCACCCCCACCCCCACCCCCACCCCACCCCACCCCCACGCTCCCCGTCTCTCTACCTGCCCAACCGCTGCCTAAGTCTTACGGTGCTTGTTGCAGACGGTGTCCGAGATCCACTTCGATAATGTTTTAAAAGGAATGTACATCGCCATGGTAAGTAGAATCGCACTGTTTTTCAACTGCTTAAAAACGGCCGTTCACGGAAACACGAGCCCTGCCTTTCTTTGCGTAAACGCATTAGAGGCCGCGGTGAAGTCAAGGAACAGATAGCACTTAAAAGTACCCCCATGCCCAGAACTACGACAAGAAAGAGAACAGAAATCCACAGATACTTGGAGTTGACTTGCGGAACGAATTGGCGGAGGGAGGAATGAGTAGTTAAATTAGTACATATATATTTACGATCATTAATACCATCAGCATAGTACATGTAGGAGGACAGATAGTAGATTAGTACGTATGTATTTACGATCATTAATACCATCAGCATAGTACATGTAGGAGGACAGATAGTAGATTAGTACGTATGTATTTACGATCATTAATACCATCAGCATAGTACCTGTAGGAGGACAGATAGTAGATTAGTACGTATGTATTTACGATCGTTAATACCATCAGCATAGTACCTGTAGGAGGACAGATAGTAGAAGCATTAGCTTTAAGGTAAGAGGCGGAGGACTCATGGGAAGGGGAGGGGGAAGAGGAGACCATAGCAGATATCTCGACCTTCTGTCTGTCCAGTCTGTATCTATCTTTCTCACCTTAGCCACGTGTTCTGCAGGTTCGTCCCATACAGCCTGATCCTAGTGACAGTACCTGCGAACCAGCATCTTTGCCATTTCACGTTACCGGTAAATATGTTGCTCAAGGTTGGTTTTTTCACTATGTATCTACTTCTTTTTTTTCATTTCGTTCAATTTCCTTCTTTCATTATCTTTCTTTTTATTCTGTTGCTTTCTTCCTTTTCTTTATCTTTCTGTCTTCTTACTTCTCTTTCTTGCTTTCTTTGTTACTGACCTACAGTCTCACACAGTACAAACTAATTTATCTATTTTTTTACCATCAAAACTTTCCTTCTGAGTAGAGCCTGCTTGCTTTGTGAAAGAGCTCGCGTGATTCATATTTCAAGCATTTCTGTTTTTAAGTTTCCTGCCTCTTTTATAAGGTTATGAATATCAGGCGACACAATACACAGAGGGAAAGAGAGAAAGGGGAGTGACGGGAAGCGACAGAATCATTTTCTGACGGACAGGAATCACCAGGCATGCAGACACACAGACTGCGTTCAGATGTTTTAGAAACTCGTGTGAAATATGTTTCAGGACCCCCCGTGAATTGCTCGCAGTGGCATCCCTATGTAAGTGCCATCCTGCTGCCCAGCCCAGGTCAAGTAATGGTCAGTTTCGGACCGCCGAACTCCATGGCTCAGAACATCGAAATTTGGCTAGAGAGACAATATGGTAAAAAGGAGATAACCAAAAAAGCTACAGTTTCAAAGGTATGCAGCACTCTACCTCTTTCTCTCCCCCACTCTTTCTCTCTCCTTCTCTCTCTAATCCTATCTTTCCAGCTGCCTCTGTCAGTCGCACCTGTATGTCCGTCTGTCCGTCTCTCTTCAACCACTCTTCTCTCTTCTCCCCCACTGTAATTTTTCCAATTCTTTCTTTACTTCCTTCATTCTCTCTCTCTCTCTTCTTTCACTGATCGACTCGTTCCGTCATTGTCGTATGGTGTAAGGATAAAAGGGAGCTCACATATCAGACATTAAATTTTAAACACTAGAATCCTTCTTTTTGAGCACCTCTCCTCTCGTTTATAAGCCCTGTTATATTTAGATTTTCCATAGTAGCCTTCTTACTGTGTATCATTTAGTGCACTCTAACCTCTTTACATTTAATTTCTTTTGCCCAGGATGCTGAAAATTATACTTTCTCCGATATTTCTGAGGGAACTTACGCAGCTTTGGTAAGCACGCACATATTATGTCTTGTAAGGCTATAGGTTTCTGAGTAGATTGTAAAAGCTCATTCACGTAAGCTCCATAGCCAGGATAAAACGGTTGTAAAATGCACTCTGACGTGTACAAAACGTTTCGTCTGCAACAGGTGCGACCGTTAGGATGTCTGGACTGTTCAGACTTCAAAATCTACGGCCACGACTGCCACTTGAGTTTTGCGAAATCGTCCTCCATCAAAGTGGGTAAGTCGCCCCACTAGCGGTAAACGAAGCTTCACACAAGCTTGTGATTCTGATGCGATTTTGTAAACACGATCGAGGGACGCAAGTGATACATTAGGCTGGATGCTCTAACTCTTCTGATTGGCAAGACGAGCTCTGGTGATAATGCTGAGGGAAACTTTTTAATCGCGTCAGTAGGGTTGCCCCTCTCCTGAACCCACCCACCCCCCGCCCATTAGCTCGCTTGTTGCCTCCCTCCCTCACCCACTCACTCGCTCACTCACTCATACAATGAGAAAAAAAGACAAATCTGGAGATTTGTATATTTGTATGCTGTGAGCTGGCAGCAAACAGCAAACTGAAAACTGAAAACGTCATTGCCACCAATTTTCCAGACAACGCACTCCGAGTGCACTGGCAGGAGACAGCCAACCGTAAATATAAGGATAAGCCATCAACTTTCTTCAACTAAACTATCGTCCGCGCTGTGTGCCTGAGCTGCACATCTGCTTATGTGATTCCTGGAATCCCGTTGCAGGACTTATCGCTAAAAGCTGCGCCTAACTGCAGAAACACTCCACTAAATTGGCTTCGAGATTGGTTTTATAATTAATAATAATAGATGTAGTTTTTTTTGAACGCGCGAGAACGCATTTCATGCACAATTCGCGCGGACGAGGCACACAGACACTCTAATGAAAAACAAAGAACACACAAACATACAGAGAGAGGGGGGGGGAGGAAGATGATCGCAACACTGACCAAAAGAGCAAAAGTCAAATGACCAAAAGTCAGCGTTGCTGTCAGCGAATCTTGTTCGCGCCAAATAAATTAAAACGGCGCCTTCCCCATGCATGTCTGAAAACATTGAGCACAGTCGGGTGCCTTTTAAAATATTTAGATTTTCTAGTCGGAAATATTGACGATTTCTACCATGCCAATAGATATGCGCAGGGGGTGGCCAAGACTTATAACAGGGTGGATGTTTTGGATCTTCCAATGTCAGCAGGTGAATTAAACTTATATTCAGCCATGCGAAATGTTGTCAAAACTTTTCAAGCGCGCGTGCGTGCAGTCTCTCTAATTAACGATGTGCATGTATGCTTACAGAAAAGTCCACAACACCAAAACTAGAGAAGATAACATCTGAATCCCGAAGCACACAGGAGAGCGAGAAAAAAGTCGAAAGCAGCTCAGAGAGAAACCGGGGCCAAGCGTCTGTCAGCAGCGTCTTCACGAACGAGGCTTGGAGTGAAGATTCCAGTACAATGGGGGACGAAGGCCGCAGTACGTAAGTTCATTTTAAACTTAACTGACTTTCCTATATGCACATCTATAGAAATATTTTGCTTGTTTGATTTTTTTTCTTTTTGGAACATTTTAACTTCCAAAGTCTTGAGAGTAATTTACTTTGACTCTTCGAGTAGTAATGTCTTGATGGCACTTGGATTTTTTTTTACTGGTTTTTTTTCTTGGTTGTCTCCTTGTGGAATTTCATGGTCACAAGACAAAGCGTGGAGGTCACGATGTGGGAAAAAATCATAATTCCATACGAGGGCACTCGCGTACCCGTGTTACATCTTCTGAAATTAAGAAAATGCCGTGTCGTAATCTATAGTTTGGGGTAATATTTTTCCCTGACTAAACACAAAATCCTTTAACTTTCTAGACCGCCTCGGTGGTCTAGAGGTTAAGGCGTCCGCTTCCCAGGCGGGAGGTCGGTGGTTCGCATCCCGGCCAAGTCTTACCAAGACTAAAAAATTGGCGTGCTTCTGAAGATCAATCTAGTAGCTGCCATGCCAGACGCCTGGCACTACAGGGAACAGTACTAGGACTGATGGCCCGGTGTCAATATAATGTGACTGGGTGGGAGTGAAGCCCGTGTTGCGACAGCTTTCCCCCGTGTGGCAGCACGTAAACTTTGTCTAAGTAGCACCGTCCTGATTATGCGCATAGTTTGCGGCGGGACGTTAGGCTACAAACACCCCTCCCCCCGCCCCCTTTAACCTTCTAAATGAAATGAGTAAAAACGTCCTTTCAACACTCACAGTGATGTGGGGTTGTGGTTTGTTTCAGACTCCACATCTCCATCGGATCTCAGGGTAACAGATACCGCTACGTCCAAGATGGAAATGCAAGGGAACACCTTCCAAGAACTGCTGAAAAGCCGCTTCGTTCCTATTCTAGTCCCGACTGCAGTCTTTGTCTACGTGTCTGTGCTGGCGCTGCTCCTGTGGCGACTATGTAATAATAATGGTGGGTGAGATTTGAGAATCAGTATGGGCCGCCGGCTTGTTCTTTCACAATTACCATGGGGCCTGTCACAACCCCCTCCCTCACACCGCAGTCATACTTGTCAGTGACAGGAGGGGTTTGTGGGGGCGTGTTCTTTCAACCAGCACTCGTACACAACAACACAAGACCGGCAGTGAAATGAACGAGGACCCAGCCACATATAATTTCTTAACTGCCCGGATTTACCGGAACTCTCTAAATCAACAGAGTTCACTCCTTTGATTACAAAAGTCACTAACAGAACAACTGTCAGGGGCCCGATCCAAGCACCAGATCGGCTCACGTTCTACAATCTCAATTCACTCAGGAAAATTTTACAAACACTCTTAAACCTCACAGCTATCTCTAGACATAATTGCGTCTACATTCATTCCTCCAGCAATCACACCCACCCATTGCACAACAGTATATAGAGCAGAACTTTCTTTTAACCTTGTGATCAATTCCTTCGTGGCTAACAACTCCACGTCATTGCACTTTAAACCGTAAAAGATTATCGTATCTTTCCTTTCATTCAAGCTCTAAATTTGTTACGGGCAAAGTCCCAAATGTTCCTATTTCTGACTTCCCTCAACCTCCAAGTTCGTTAGCAATAACAAAGTCCCCAAATGTTTATTTTGCTCTCAATTTCAGTCTCTGTTAACTTTATATCATAACTGTCTGTACCCTGCTTCCGCGACGGTTGGGGTTCTCGACATACGACTGAAACTGTGTACATTACCGGTTTCCGAATGGTCTCCTACAACACCGATAATCTCTGTGTTGCAAGTTATCGCTGCCCAGGCTGCTGACGCATAGCGCCCCAGCGACACGTGGTCGAACCAAGATGGCGCCAGTAGACGAAGATGCCAAAAGCTCGTCGTGTAAGCTCTCAGCGTGAAACTCACGAATATCCACAATACTTCAAGTGAGGGTGGTACTCCAAAAAAAGACACTTTCTCTTCACCATATCCACCGGAAAATACTCCAACACCGGTCTTCACTATATCCACCGGGAAATACACCAACACCGGTCTTCACTATATCCGCCGGAAAATACACCAACACCGGTCTTCACTATATCCACCGGAAAATACATCAACACCGGTCTTCACTATATCCGCCGGAAAATACACCAACACCGGTCTTCACTATATCCACCGGAAAATACACCAACACCGGTCTTCACTATATCCACCGGAAAATACACCAACACCGGTCTTCACTATATCTACAGGAAATTACACCAACACCGATCTTCACTATACAGGAAAAGACTCCTCCAATTTAGGAGACACCCTCAGCACTGCAGAGGACACTCTCGGGTTCTCTCAGGAACACAACTCCCTCTCCTCCACACAGAACCACTCTACCTCTCTCTCTCTCTCTCTCTCTCTGCCGCCTTTTTCCTCTCCCCGCCAACCCAAAACCTCCCTCACACTACCCAGTTTCTCCCTCCAGTACCTGACCAGTACTCATCACTCTTTTTCCGTCCTCACCCATACTGGCAATCGCCCATACACCATGATGATGTGAACACAATTCTTGTACTCAGACAACCAACTCAGAAACTAACTTACAAGCTGAACACAATGCTCGCATATAGATAGTCAATTCCGAAATTAACTTACAAGCAAATAAAAAGGAAATATATACAAACTGTCACAGTCAACCCACAACACCTCATAACACTTACACTCAAAAGTCACGCGCATTCGCGTCCGTGACAGGGCCCTCGGCTTGTTCTTTCACAATTACCATGGGGCCCTCGGCTTGTTCGTGTGTTAGTTGAGTGCGCTTGCGGGTCGATCGCACTGTGAAACTTTAGAACAGTTTTCGATAAGAGAGATAGCATGTGCATGCAGCCAAGTCCTCGGCTGGATTGCATGAGCGTTCATACCTGTGCTCCCATTCATAAGCCCCGTTCACCCTGTGTATTTTAAGTGCGTCTTAGCGCTCAATGACTATGCGATCAAAGATTGTAGCGCCTTTATTCAATTTTTATCCAGTTTAAAAGAAGGAAGGTGGCAACATCGGAACTTTTTGAAACCGTTGCCACTGAAACAGGGCTCCGTTCTTTCCTTTTTGCTTGCCATTTCTATCCACCCTCTCTCTCTCCCTCTGCCCTACGCATGAATAGAGTGAGACAGCACACATACACCTTTTATGTGTTTATTCCTGAGTAGTATATGTGTTTGTTTTGTGTTCAACACATGAGTGTTCCCCAAAGTCAATGTCCTTCCATCTTATTGCAGGAAGACAGCGTCAACCTCATCCGCTCCCTTGTCCTGCGGAGCAGGAAGTCTGGCTCCCTGAGCATAACGAAGAGACAGATAGAAAGAGTCCCATCCCTCTGCAAGAATTCATCAATGAACACCACACCACGCACCACCAATGTGAGACTGAATTTAACTTCTCTGAAAAGACTGCCCATGAGATTGTCCCCAGCGAAACGCAAAGAAAAACTGTGTTTATTGTGTACACCGACCATGGTGACGGATACAGGGAGGTGAGCGAAGCCCTCGCCAAAGTGCTGGAGCAGCTAAACTGTACAGTCAAGATGGATCGCCTCTGTCGCAGCGAGAACCAAGCCGATGTGGTGGCTTGGGTTCACAAAACCTACCACGTGTGCGACACCATCGTCGCCTTTGTCTCCGACTGCCTGCTGCGGGTCTGCACCTGTGACTGGGACTCGCGGGAAGCCGTGCGGCACAACATCAGCCAGTTCGATTGCGTGGCACCCCGCGTGCTCCTGAAGGTCAAAAGCCGTCAAGATGGCAAGGACGTCATGTTGGTCACCTTCGGCTCGCAGCGAGAGAGGTACTGCTTCGAGGAGTTGCTAAGAAAAGCCATCTGCCCGGACCGGCTGGCCGTCGACGATGCAGAGTCGGAGAAATTGCGAACGCAGTCATTAAAAAGACTGACTCCTTCCAGAGACAGGAGCCCAGAGTGTAATATGAACGAACGTTCGCCCTTGTTACACTCTCATAACGTTGACAAGGTGACGCTTTGCGAAGTTCTTTCACACGAACACTTGCAGTCCTTTCTGACCAGGTTGTGTAAAAATACGTATTCTGTGGACAGGGTGCTGAATGAAAAGGTAGGATTAGAACTGAAAAACTTGGTTGAGACCAAAAGGGGAAAGGGGATATACTCTGTGGCTAGAGATGGCGAATCTGGCTGCCATGTGTGTAGACATTTGCTTCGAAATGGCGTGCGAGAACCTGAAGAGCATTGTGAACCTCTCAACTGATCGTGTACATATGCGCGTAAAAGTGAAAGCACTGTCCAGGATTTGTGTTCATCTGATGAAATGTATTTATTATTTCAATAACGTGTTTGCGGTGGCATTACTCTTTTTGAAACTTAATGCTTGAACAAAATTGGATTTAAGTATGATTCAATCGAGGCAACGGATAGTCAAGTGGTTAAAGCTGGCCTCTACATCCAAAGATGTAGGTTCAGCACCTATGCACTCCAGCACCTTTCTCCCAGCTCACCCAGTTGTGAATGGATCTGTGGGTCAGGAAAGGTAAGGCAGCAATTAAAGGGAGAGCAGATAGGCACCACACACACGATGGTGCCCCACAGGAAAAAATGTCTCAGTTCCTAAGAACCTGTGCTTGAGTGTTCATATTTTTTTGTGCTAACAAAAAGGCAGCTGAGCCAAGCTCAATGTTAGGACACATGGCCGACCTTCTGAGGCCTTAATTGTTACTTCATAATAACATGACAAATAACAAGTACATGTTGTAGAGTATAAAATAGGAAGTTGAAGAAAAGACATGAGGAAAACTCACACTATGACACTATTATTATAGGTCATCGGATATAGTCTGTGAAATCCAATGAATTGACTTTTGTGAATAAGGTATACTGTATATTGTAATGTGTGAATGAATGAATGTGAAAGAAAAACTGCGTATAAATGCTAATCTGTGGGGTTGTAGTGAGTAGCTAAACCATCTGAAAGGTGACAGAAGTTTTCCACCACGTAAATGGGACCCAGCAATGCCCAACTATTCACAGGCTGACTTGAACAAAAGATCTACCTCATCTACAGAGCCATCAGATCCTAACTGTATTGGTGTTATATTGACGATGAACTGGGTACTACCTTCTGACCAGATTCCCAACTACCAAAACATTCTACTAGAAAACATGGGTACTGACCAGATTCCCAACTACCAAAACATTCTACTAGAAAACATGGGTACTGACTCCTCATTAGCCATGGCAAGCAAATTGGTTTACGAAAAGGAATTGGAAAACTGACCAGAAAACAAGAGGGCAGCTGGAGAGGACATTGATGCTGCCAGAAAATACCTCAACCATCAACAGAAAGGACTTGATGGATACATCATGTATGTAACCATACTTGATCTGTTGAGGCCTGGGTTGCCAATGACTGTTATCCATCAGACGCCACTAGGGTGTGCCCTGCTGGGGCAAAAACCTGTATTAAATTGCCAACAGAGGACGTCATTATAGACAGGCAAAGTACCCGCACTCAGTGCTTGAGGTAAGCTCAAAAAGCTTGAACATAAACTCCAGATGCCAGTGAGACCTCATCAGTCTTTCACAGGCAAGACAGGATTTGGTGAGACAACTACAGAAGACAGTCAACTTTGGCACAGAGGAAACCATATGCAACACCAACACAAGAGTGGCATTCATTATGCACAAAGCCACAACAGGGTGCGTTACTGGCTGCATGTCCAGCAGGCTATCACCATTGGAATTGTAGCCACACTCAAGAACACCATCATCCAAGAGCAGCTCCCAGCATCAGATCATGACAGCGATGACGTTAAAGATTTCTGTGGTAGCATAGAGAAAATCTTCAGCAAGATCCCTAAGGACATCATCATGGTGAAAAAAAGGTAACTGGGGGGAGGAAGGATGCTAAAACTGGCCCAGACGCTTACCAACACTGGACAAGAACTGCGGGGAGGTTCTGTGCAGGAGGAACCAACGACAGAGACCCTATTTATGGACTTCACCAGCACCTATCAGCTGACAAGTGTCTATGCCTAGAAAGAACTCCCTCAGCTAACCAGGCCCAATGTCCTAGTGTGCAGATACGTATCTAGGCAACCCACCATTTCACATCAAGCATCAAGGACAGTCCTAGGACCTATCATAAGAGACACTGGAAGTATTGACGACCTTGTTCTGATGGTCATGAAATAAAATTCAGAAGTGTTAAGCAGGGGAGACAACTGTTAAATCCGGCTGCAAGATCTCAACTCGAAGGTTCAGCGGTCACTGTCACCCCAGGTTTCCAGTTATCATAATCAAGTTCTTCTATAAGCATTTTCCTACTCCATGCTGGACAACCATCATGTAATAAACAATCGTGGTGGAACTTGCCAATATCCATTTTTGAAATACCTTTCATTGAAAGGAGGGTGCGAAAGATTTTTATAGGTTATAACACACCTACCGGAAAATGCATTTTTCTCAAGTTTATAGCCAATATTTGAAGACTGAACTGGTGCTTATAAAACATGCACAGCTGTGTGCTGTATCACTGCCAACTGCTTTTATGAAAATTGCCTTTTTAAAATGTTCTAAACAATGTTTTGTATATAAATAAAATCAGTCAGCTGCAATTCTCTTTGTTCAAGCGTTAAAATGTATACATGTATCTGCTTACAAGCATCATCAGCAAGCTGTAGCAACAAATCAAATCAACCTTTTTAAAAATCACTATAACCTCCTCTAAAATTGCACCAAATCTCAACTTTTTTTTTAAAAAGCTAATATGTTAAGTTCTACAATTTTCAATAGCCCAACAATCTCAGTAAATAAATTTTCAAATTAGGTGTGCAATCCATGCACCCACAAGCCAAAATCTTAAGTTGTCCACCTACACACAAGATCACAAAAACCTTCTCTGTGGGAAAACCATCCTTCATGCATGCTTCAGTGTGAGTGACAAACTAAACACCTTGCATCCGAAGAAATTCTTCACAGTGCCTCCTATATGAGACCATCATCTGCCAATGGGGTCCAGTTGGATTAAACTAAATCACTTGTTTTGGTACATGGATAGACCAGTTTGTTACCATAGCTTTCATGCAACCTGGCTGAGCTTTGGAAGCCTAAATTACATTTTTGGATAATTTCACATACAAGTCCATGTCACCAATTGCCTTCTACAGCTTAATACCTTCCCTAAAATACAGTCAGCCCTGCAGACACAAACAAATGAAAAAAATGCAAAGAAAATACTTTCACAATGTTTTTAATTTGAAAACAGCATCACTGAAATTCTGTTTAGGACCTTGGTCGCTCCTTTTTGCCCTTGAAGAGGGCAAGCAGAGATACGTTGGCAACCTTGACAATCTTGAAGCGGACACCAGGGATGTCACCAACGGCATGACCTTTACGACCAAACCCAGCGACCAATACCTCATCGTTTTCCTGCAAAGAATACAATGTGTATTTTAAAACACGAACAGTGAGCTCATACGCAAATAACTTCTGACTCATCTAAGGCCTTTGCATTTATTTGCTTGCATAAAAAGTGGAAAGCCAATCCCAGTTTTAGACTTTTCCCAATACTCCTTTGTAACAACCTACCGTATCCACAAAAGACAAAAGCAAACAACAAAACCTTTATCCAGCAGGTTTCAGAAAAAAAGATTTTTAATAATAATAAAAAAGACTTTATAAAATGTTTAAGCTGCAACATCAACCACTCAGTAAATAAAGGGTTTCATAAGAATATGTTGTGTGGCCACTCCCATCAGCACTTCTGAACCACATGGGTAAAAGATTCTCTGGCACCAAGCTCAAGTCCGTTTCCTGTAAAGCTCTCAGCACCAAAGCACATTATGTCATCTACAGGTATTACAAGTGTGTGTGTTTGCATGTGTGGGGAGGGATGGGGAGCGGCACCTGTGATCAATGTTTTGGTCTTCTCTCTTCTGTATTTCACATTAGAGTAGCACACATTCCTGGAGGTCTCTGTCCACACTAGTACAGGACCATGAATGTTCTTTTTAATCTTAAAAACTGGGAAGGAACCCATCCCAGTTCTCAAATCTTGACACCACCACCAATCTTTGTGTAGCTATCAAATAAACTCCCTCACCTCAACGAAGTTCAAACAACCATCGTTTGGCACAAAAGCTGTTATCTTCTTTCCGTTCTTGATCAGCTGGACACGCACACATTTGCGAATGGCAGAGTTTGGCTGTTTAGCTTCAACACCACTGTTGACAGAAATGAATTTTTGCCATTGTATACCTTTCATAATTGATTAAAAGAATGCTGGGAGAGATGTAAGCCAACTGTGTCCTTACACCATCCCCAAGGTGCTCACAGAGCTTTTTATTATTTTACAGGCACTTTCAACCTAAACAGACAAAACTGTCTAAAGCCACAGACATGTTCATGTAGAGATGTTCTGTCTACAAGAATTATTCCTGACATCAATAGCTGCTCAATTGCCAAGACAAAGTAGATTGTGTTGGTCAAGTACGAGTCACCTTCAAATAAGTACAACATGAACATATCACTGCTCAGCAAACTCTGTCCTTGATTCTTGTACACTCAGCCATAGCCAGGCTTGCAGCAATGGGTGGAGTCACCCTCAACCAAAACGAACTGGTTAATACGCAAAGACCTTAAGTATAGTGTCCACCTCCACATGCAGACACATTCAAAATAAATACCTCTACAAATGATCATTAATGCATAATGTAGTCTTGCATTCAATGGTGCTGCTCTTTATGCAGGGGACAAAATCAGTTTTTCTATTAGCGTTGGACACTGAATTAGTTTTTGAATTCTACAGAAAGTTAACTACTACTAATAAAGTTATGATGGTGATGCTGATCCAATTTCACTTTCTCCAAAAGGAAACAGCTTCCAGCATTTCAGCCCCAAATATCAGTGGAGAGAAATAGAGAATGAGGTGGTGGATGCAATCACTCATTCTCTCCA
>SMGT01001926.1:0-21254 GCA_004794575.1 Lanistes nyassanus | reverse complement strand
CTTAAACTCCTCTATATTGTAAACTGCCTAATAGTGAGCAAGTAAAGAAAACAATCACTAAACCTTGTACACAACTAGCACAATGAAAACCAGTAACAAAATGTATCAAGGATACTCAAAGTCCACAGGCACAGAATGCATCCTGTGAACTCTATCAGTCAAGAAGTTACTATGTGGCCATGGTTCCAAGCAGCCAAAAAAGCATGTTCAGCTGCGTTTGATGTGGCCAAGGGATGGGGTAGAAAGTCTTGCAAACATTATTTGCTTCATTGTGAAGCTTATTTTAGAACTACAAATAATCATGCTTGCTTTTTGTCATTCATTTTAGACAGGATATCCAGACCTTATTACCTTTTTTAAAGGCATACAATTCTTGGAAAGTTAAAATATTTTTGAAAAATGTTTTTGAATAGCAATTTTAAACAGAAGAATGTGAATAACATCCACGCATAATAGATGATTTGAGAGTTCTGTGTCTAGCGCATGGCCACTTCACTGCAAGAAAATTTCAAGCTGGGCTCAGAAATGCATAGTGGCAAAAGCACAAATAGTGTTATGGATTGCTAAGATATTTCTCTAGAACAACTTCGGTTGTGGACCACAGGAGCTCTTAATTTTTCAGCATAGGAAAAAAATGAATGTAGCGGGTACCTTTGATGAGTTAGTGGCCAAAAAAGCATGCATTTCGTTGTTACTGATATAAACTGTAGGTCGAGTGTAATCTATACTACTGACCCCTAGTACTATTTACTGCTAGTGCTGTCAGAATGTCACTATTTGCACACTTTGCCAACACAAACTATAGGCTACTCTCTGTCTGAGGTGAGGCTGCACCACTGTAGCCAATAATAATGCTCCTAATTCTGGTCTTTTAGTGACACAGAAATAGTCTGACAGGAAAGGACTTGGGGAGGGTTACAAGAGGGGATGTGGTTCCAGCAGAATCCTTTGAATGCATCGTACAACCTTAGTCCTATTCATATATTTTTCATACATTCATGGATTTATCATACACATTAAACTATTGCTGAATGAAGCTTTTATTTACCCGAAAGGTGGTTTGACAAGTGCACAACTCCAGCTCGCGGCAAGCATGACGAATGTCATAGATCGCGTTTTTCCAGGTTTTTAACCCATTCATACACTGAACTACAGCACAAGAGTATACCATATTCAGTGTCTTTTGATACAAATTTTTAGTATTGTGCATTGTGATTTTTGAGATTTTAGACTTCCTTTTCTCTCTAAAACTGCAGCCTCCCCCCCCCACACCCAATATTCTGGCATACATTTTATTGTTTACCTGGTTGCAGACAATTAGAAAACAAAGGAATAGGAGTTTCCTTATAGAGTTTGCAGTTTTTACCCTGGTTAAAAAAAGGCTTTTTATCGTGACAGGACCATCACTCTAAACATTAGCATGTCATATCTCAGGAACTAGTAGAGATATCAACATAATTTTTGTTGTATTTTACTGTTTTTCAAACTAGCATAAAAGCAAACGCTAGATCCACAATGAAATTTTTTTCTCCTTCTACCTACTGTAATATGCCTGATTGTCAGCAAGTGAAAAAAATGACAGTTAAACCTTGTACACAACTAGCACAATGAAAACCAGTAACAAAATGTATCAAGGATACTCAAAGTCCACAGGCACAGAATGCATCCTGTGAACTCTATCAGTCAAGAAGTTACTATGTGGCCATGGTTCCAAGCAGCCAAAAAAGCACGTTCAGCTGCGTTTGATGTGGCCAAGGGATGGGGTAGAAAGTTTTGCAAACATTATTCACTTCATTGTGATTGAAGCTTATTTTAGAACTAAAAATAATCATGCTTAATTTTTGTCATTCATTTTAGACAGGATATCCAGACCTGTTTACCCTTTTTAAAGGCAATTACAAGAAAAGTGTTTTATGGTAATTCTAACTTCATGTTTAAATCAGAAATGCATATTACACTTGATTCAACTTTTAAAAAAAAATCCCTTGATTTTTGACTTTCTTAAAAAACGAATTGACAGATTACTTCCATCTTGGCATATTGCAAAATTGTAGGGGTAAACAGCTCTGGGTGCCAAAAAAAAAAGTACCAGGATTAATGAACGCTAATATTATTAGTCAGCTTTGACTATTTCTGCCCAACACCGCAACAGAATAAAATTCAAAATACATTAGATAAATGCCATGCTCATACTATCATAGCTTACACTTTCTCCAGTACAATGCCCTTGGCATGGGATGAACCTTGGAAAGGATTAGCCTTCCACCTGGTACCCAAATGGGCCTTTTTATAATCTTTGTCGTGCCATCTTTGAGTTCGGCGATTGTCCTTGTGCTTGCGCGCAGTGCGAAGTCCCATAGGCTTACCTATAAGGAAATCATTTAAAATAATGTAATTTCATATTATACTTTATTATTATCGATGATCTATCTAATTTCTTGGGTTCTTCCCTGAGGTCGTGAATATTTTATCTGAAAACGCATGCTGCACGTGGTCACAATCTGCAACGGGCATTATACTAGAAATTCTAGTTAAATTATTAGTATAAGTTTTCATGAAGTGCCGTAGTAAGTTTTTATGGGGACTATATTGATATTTTGAACATTATGACGCAAATAATCTTATAATTTAACTGGCAAGTAAAGAAATCATCGTTCGTCAACATTTCACAACTTACCCATGATGGCGGAGAGACAGGAAAAGACCAACTCTCGCGAGATTACTCGTAAAGGAAAAGAAAATCTCACGTGACTTGTCACATGAAGAAGAAAGACGACAAACCTTCAAGATGGCAGTGTTTAGGTTGCTGGCTTTTGAATTATTGGCTGTAGCGTTTGCAAGCGATGTTCCAGTGCTGATGTGGTCACCAGACAGGTTAAGTAAAATACAAAACTAAGATGCAGAAAACAGCTGTTATTTATATTTTATGTTTATTTGCTTATGACTTCAATTACGCTATACCTCTAGTCTAAATCACAAGTGCAGAAATTTCGCCCACGGTCACAGTGAAATATATTATGAACGCCAGCATAACATCATACATGTGTGCCGATATTCTTGAGTTTTTGTAATGTACTTCAGAAGCGCTTCTTAGTCGTACACCTACATTTTTTATTTGTAGTTGCAATGAACAATCGTTCTTCATCAACTAAATGTTATTTTATACTTTGCGTACTGATTAGTTTAATTAATTTAACTAAGTCAATAGTGAATAGACTTCGTATGCAAGTTATGTAATAACAGTATTGACTATTGAGTTATCCAAACTAGTCTAGTCTTGGAGTGGCTACAGGACTGAGTTGCATGAAGGTTTTTAAAGATTTTTTAAAACCACAGTTATTAAACTAAAGTAACCTCTCTTTTTTTTAGAGTAAATTGGCCTTACAATTACAAAATGTTTTGATAAGTAAAGATAAGTATGAATCAATGGTCGTGAAACCCACCTGAGACCAGACATAAAGCCATCTGAAATGCAGAGCTACGCTGGTCAGGAATTTATTTTTAATGTTGGCTTCCCATTACAGACCCTTAAGTGACCTGCCCCAAGCACCTTCTGGTAACAGCATCTCAGAAGATATTTTCCTTCAGAAGTACTTAGCACCACTTACAGGACAGGACAAGCAAGTGATCATAGCATTTCTTCAGGACAAAGTACGCAATTTCTAGAGAACAGCATTGAGAGTTATGAAATTCATAACTTGCTAGCTCAACATTATTCAAATATTCTGTGTGGTTGCAAATCTCTTGTCCATAATGATTCAAATTCATATATTTTAAATAGATTTCAAAGTTATATATGCATATTTATTTAAATTTTATGAGAGAGGTAACATTTTATATGTTTGTAATAATTTGCTATAAACGTGAAGTGCATGTGATGTGCACACCCTTATTTTGAATTTTTAAAATGTACATGTAAGTTTTGTTAGCTGCACACTCTTGAACACATTTCCTACTCTGGCATTTTAAGCCTGCAGTTATTTTATTGTCATTGCACTGCAGCTGCACATCAATGACATCTCCAAGTATGCAGATGTGTATAATCTGGCAAGCAATGGAGGAGCATTCAAGAACATTAAGGTGATTGAATAATTCAGTGACTTGCATATATAGTACAAGACTAGAATTTGCTTGCCCGTCTTCTTGGTAAGTGATCATTATATAATTAGACACCTTAAGGTGATTGAAGTCGAATTGCATATAGTGCAAAGACTAGCATTTGCTTTGGCGGTCTTCTTGGTAACTGATCGTTCACAAAAGGACGAAAAGTATATCAGATGAGGAAGACAGCAGTTATTTTTTAAATTTGGTGTTGGTAAAAATAAACCATGTCAAAATAAGTAAAGGACCAAAACAGAGCTCTTTACCCCTCCCTGGCCACCCACTGAAGAAAAAAACTGGAGAATAAGACAGTCCAGTAATCTCCATATTTATCATTTTAATGGGCACTAAACTCCCAGTTACTTGCAAAGATCATTATGATTGGCAAATAACAGGAATATTTTCTTCTTGTTATGTTCAAATATTTAGCAAAGTTATTGATGTAAATTTGATTAATTTTAGCTTTTTAAGATGAGTGGTGGCCATTTTTGTTTATGACTACATAATTAAAATAGCTCATCATATGAATCACCACTCAAATTAAAAAAAGTAGTGTATGCAGGACACTCTGTAGTGCATGGAAAAAAATGGAAGTTACACAGAATGTATGCATTGGCAGAGGGCAGCTAGAAAAATTCTGAATGCCGAGATTGGAATAAACTTCTAACAAGTACAGGTGTATGATGATTAGAATGTGATGTGATACAATTGGACTGCCATATAGCTCCTTTACTATTAAAAAGAATACCAAATCTGACAAGAATATTTTAAGAGTAATAAAATTTCTTTTGATGTAAATTTGATATCAGGGCTTGGTGGACTCTCACTTTTCTCTGGAGTTGCCACATGTGCTTCACTCCCACAAGGCTGTGGATTCTCTGAGCCGTGACTTTCCAGGAACAGTTCACAGATTGTCATCTTCAGATGATCTTGCCAATCTTGATCTCAGTGCCCCAACCCACTACCTGGTTGTTGTGCAGCTGCCATCAGTGGCTACAGCAAATGACCAGAGAGCCGCCATCGCTGCTAATGGTGACAGCTTGTAGATTTTTGAATGTGTTTTGATTGTGTGCATATACAGCAGAAGGAATGATATGTAGGGTAAAACTTCTGTAGTCATTACACATGGGCTTTTTTGTGCTTTGTTGAGCATAAAGTTGCAGGTAATTTTTATGTTAAGTACAAATAATGACTGCAGGTGTAAGTCTCAGCCTAAAATGGTGCAATAGATCATAACACGAATGAGCCTTTTTCAGCTCTCCTATTGGCTATAGTATGCACCTTAATGACAGCATGTCTTTGGATATTTCAAAACTTTGTGAGAATGTCTGGATATAAGTAGATGTCTCTGAAAGGGAACATGGTTATTTAATCAGATTTTGGGAAGTGGTGTAATAAGTTAAACCCGTTCATTTGAGCTGGAGATGGGGGAGATTTTAGTGCCGTTTTAAAACTTTCTGGAGATTTGCAACAGGACGCTTAAGATTTAAAGAACCATATTTTTTGGTTTGAACGTGTGTAGCATTCAAAATTTTTGTGTAACATACTTCTTAAACAGTGGACATAGTGTGGTTGATGTAGATCTGAGGATAACTAGCATATTTATTCTAAGATGGCTGGGCCATTCTGATATAACTTTATTAGATATGTGTGCACATCAACTAATTTTTAGACTACACTTTAGCAAAAGGCCTGAAAAATAACACCACAGCCTTAAACAACAGAAAGTACAGTGTTTGTCGTATGTGTTACCAGGGACTTTCCCAAATTTTTAGTAGCTCAAAGGATTTAAGAACTTTAAATTTTTCTAACTGAATGGAGTGCAAAGCTTTCAAGTTTTCTAAACAATGGAGTGTGGAACCCATCAACTAACAAGTTTAAAAAAATAAACACTCCCCTTACGCACAGCAGTCCATCTGGATTCTTTCCCTCAGTGTGCTTACATGCGCTATTCATTAACTATCAAGGCAAACAAAAAAAGTTTCCCATCCACACTTGACCATGCAAAATTCATCCCTCAGTCTGCTTCGGTGTAAACAATGAGCTTCTTGGTACTCTATGGTGCAGTCTTTGCGTGCTCATGAGAAAAAGAAAAACTGTTTTTAAGAACTAATATTTGGTCAAAGTGTACTCATCCATATTTGGGGTTTCTTTTGCTGAGAGCCGTCACATAGAGACTTGTGAAAAAAAAATCCTCCAAAAACTTTTCATGCGAGTCATTCTAAGCAGTAAAATTCCTAAATGTGGTTAAATCTGTTGGAAATATGGACATTATAGATGTAGGACTTGGCAAAGTAAGTGCAGTAAGATTCATATTGCTGTTTGCTTTAGAAATATGTGCTTTAGGCTGAAAGTAGTTTATTTTGAATGACCACATATCTCAAATTTAACTGAAATTTGTGCAATTTTGTTTTCTTTCTAGATGAAATGATTGGTAGGATGGTTGAGGAGCTGAAAAATAAGGGAATCCGCTACACAGCACTGTATACAGCTAAGACGTCGCAGGAGGTTTGTTGACTCTGCAGTTGCATTTCTGCACTGTGATCTATAGCAGGTTCCATTAATTAGGCATGGCACAGTTATCCTACCCTTGCATGTAATAGAAATTGGGAATTTTGGATTATGAAATTAAGGCTCATTGGCTAAAATGAGCACGTGGCAGATCACATAAAAACCATACATGTAAGTTGGAAATTTCTAAGCTAAAGAGTTGCAATCACTGCTGCCCTTCCCCCCTCCGCCAACCTATCCTGCCACTTTTGGGAACCTGCTATAGAGGTTTGGCTGAAACTGTTGCCCATTTAAAAAAATGGTACCATCCTTAATGCTTTGGAGAAATGTCTACTTATCCAAATGGCTGGAATTTTTTGTTCGCAGGAAGGTGGAAGGGATATATTAATATGCTTATTAGCTCATTATTGTTATTACTACTAGTATTATTTGGCTCCTAGCAATGAGGAATTTGAAAAAAACTTTGAGTCCCCCGTCACCTCGACCAGAGATCATGATACTGTGAAGAAGTTTCTATTCCTTAGTGTGAGAGTGTAGGGAATCTGGCCATCAGAGTATTAATAATCTTACATTTGCAAGCCTGATGCATGCCAAATAATGAAACTTCATAAAACTCTTTACAGAAGGTAAATTCAACTTTATTTAGTTACACAAATCAACAGTCTATGTAAGGCTACTTCCAGTGACAGCATCAAGGCAGTGAAAGAAACACAATTTCTGACCGAGTGGTCTGTCACTTTCTTTGGCAACTTTCTGGGTAAAGAATAAATCTTCAAAGTAGGCTTCATAATTAGTTTCTGAGGGAAATGAAACAGTGTGTACATCTAAAGACATTGTCAACAAAATTATTCCTTCAAACTGTCTTTCCATATCTTCAGAGTTCAGGAGGTTTTCAGTTGTATGGATCACTATCAGGTGCATATTTTATTATTCAGTGTTAGGGAGATGACTTTTTGCATTGCTGCTCAAATCGTATATCTGAAATCTGCCCCAAGAGTGAATTTGTTTAAATAGCTATTTTATATTGTTGCATGGAAAAGTTTGTCTACAACTCTGTGTGTGTGTTTGTGTGCATGTGCATATGTGGATGCAGAAGGTGCCAGAAGATCCACACATTGGACGGCAGCTTTTGCAGACAGCAGAAGATGCTTTGACAACTGGACATTTCTTCAACATTTCCTATTACAACAGCACCACCTTATTTGCTTATCTGAAATCTGTGTGGGTCTGTATGTATCCTACTTGGGACCGAAACAACCAGCCAAAGTTCTGTCCGATCAACTTCACCCTTTCTCAGTTTAACGATAGTGATGTGTCTGCAGAGTGGATCGAAAATACTACCACCGTGGTGTAAGTGTTTTACAGCTCGACATTCAAGGGTCTGTCATAGAGCATGGCAACGGGATCTTAGTTTTAGATTTTTAAATGGGTGTCACACACCACTTAGTCACTCTACATTACACTTACCAAGCGACGAAGATGTGTGGGGGCATGCTCGTCTTGCTTCTGACTCCTGACAAACACAAGACAATGTAGTTTACCCAAAAGATGGTAGAAATATTAATGTTTAGAATTTTCTTGATTCACTTGAAAAATATAGTCATTTACCTTTGCTTTTGATATAATCTCCAGATGACTGTAATCTCTTTTCCTTTCCTTTAAGTACTTTATGCCAAAATATAAAATATCATAGAAGTATATTGTATGCCAGTTGTAGTCCAGATTTCTTGACATTTGGTAAGTGAAATATTGCATGAAATCTGTGCAGATTTATGATGAACTTCATGGATGTGGTGTATAATGCATCGACAGAAGATAAGGCTGAAACCTACAACATCAATATCAAGTGGGTAATATTTTCTGATGGTGATCATGTACGTAATGTTGGTGACGTCAACATCAGAATTATAGTCTGTTACTTTAAATTTATTTATAACTTTGTCCTGCCACTGTGGATGGCAGCAGGGGAGGCTTATGGAAAATGAAATTTAGTAAAACTTTGAGTTCATAGCAGATGTGCTTTCTCTCTATATGTACCAGCAGCCTCTACAATAGACATGCACTAGTGGTGGTGGAAAGTGGGTCATTGGGTCCACAACATTTTCACAATGTTTGCTCACGTATTAAAGCAACCTCTTGTAAGGAAACCAACGTACAATGTAGATCAGTGTTTTTTCTTCTTTGTGATTTTGTTTTTTAATGTATTAAAATACCTTGGAGTGGCTTGATTGTGAAAAGCACAAGGCTACTCAATGTTCATGCCAATCGCCGCCCATGGCCATGTTTAACATGTCTTGTAACATTAACTATGAAAAATGCTTTCCCATGTGTACTGTAATTAACTGAGAAGGATACAAAATAGATCGAAAAAAAGAGGAAAGTGTATACTATTTCAATGAGTATAATTTATATAACTGTTGAAGATTTTGTTAACAGGAATCAGTCAAAAGTAACTGTTTTTTTTTTAAACCATTTTTGGAAAGGTTCCTTTCAAAATAGACTACCAATTACTGCATGCACAGGAATTGTCATCTTTCACTGAATAAAATGAGATATAGCACATCCCTATACTTTGCATGCCTGGAACCTGTGAGTGCATCAAAGCAGAGCACCCATCCTCACAAAACATGCACCTTCATTTGGGGCATCTTGAGTCAGCTATGGATGGGTTTGGTATAGCACATCCGATAGTGAAAGATTTTACTTAAGAAACACAGAAGCTTGATCAGTAATTTGACTTTTAATGTGAAAATTTAAAAAGGTGTTAGCAAACTTGAATCATGAATATTTAGTCGTTGAAATATTAAAAATTGGATTGTGTGGCTAAGCCGTACCAGGTTTGTCATCTGCTCCGAACATGCATACATACAATGTACTTCCATGTATTTATTTTTTCTGTTTAGTTAGCCTGATGTTTTTAGCACTTTTATGAAAGACAGTGCCTTATGGAAACATTTACTGTAAGATTTTGTTAGATTGCTGTTGGATTAATGCTGTGTTAATTAAAGTATTTTAAATGTATCAAACCAGAAGCGAGTCGAAAGCGAAACAAGTGTAGAACAAACAGCCTCACAGTGTTGAAGTGTTGCGATCTTTCTTGTCTAAACTAAGGGGTTTTGCGCTGTTGTAAGCGTAGGATGTCAGTGTGCAATCATATTTCATTACCCAATTACAATATATTGCATTCTAAGATTTCAGAGAATGAGTAAATAGTAAAATGCAGTTGTTGCCCTGAGTGCAGTAGTGCAGTATCTTTGCAGGCCTTTGGTTTACCAAAGAGCTGTGTTAAGAGCTTTATTTCACAGTCAAAATGTATGTTGACTGGTATATTTTAAAGTTACTGTTAGAATGCTGTGTTTGTTTCTGATATTGACTTGGCAGAAGTTTCCTCTGTACGGGATTTTATTGTGACTAGGCCGAATAAGCTCTTTGAGGTCTACAACTTACAAGAGATTCAAATCCTTATCAGCTGAAAGAATGTAATAAGGTTTTGCTGTTTTCCTCCTCATTGTTATTCTGTGAAAACAGTGTTTTATTCATGGCTTATCTGTTTGCTATAGAATGAGATGTCACAGAAGTGGGCACTCTATCTTCACAGTTTCAAGAGTCAAGGCCTTCAGTTGTTGGCTGAATGCCATTGAACTAGATATAGTGTGCACTGAAAGAAAGTTGACCCATGTTTTTCAAAGCTACATGTTCATTTCTGATCTCTACAGGCTTCCATTCAAACTTGACATGGATCGTTATATCCTTGGCGATGCTGAGCTGTCAGTGACTGGTCGAAACATCTCCATCGACAAACAGATAATGGCCACAGATGGTTATGACAGCATTGTTTCAATCTTGTATTCATACCACTGCACAGAAATGACCTTCCGTGGTGCAGAGGTCAACAATGCCACCATCCCATATGGCAGGTTCATTCTGTATGGCTTTCAGGTATGGATCCCAATATCCATTTCATCAGATCAATTGGTAACATTTGCTACATATTAAATTTGCTGACGTTTGTCTCTTGCTTGTTGTGTGAGCTAAACCTGGAAGAAACCTGAAAGTCTTTAAACCATAAGTTAACAATGCAGAATAGCTGTTCTTCTCTGTGTTAAAAATCTCAGAATCTCATTTATAAAGAGAGAACATTATTGCATTTAGTAGCAAAACCCATTGTGGCATGTAGCAAGACTTGGAAAGAACTCACTTTTTTTTTTTTTTTTTTACTTAAGTAACTTACCATAAGCTTTCTGTTCTGGAAGGGAAATTCACTTTGAAAATATGTGAAAATACTAGCTTGCTTATTTAGTTCCCCAATCATAGAATTTCATTGCTATTGGGGATTGGGCAACCCTGGACAGTCTTGCGTGTGGCGTGGTCGTTCAAACGGATTTGTGATTCCGTGTTTGTGATGTAGAGAGCAATTTTTTTTAAAAAGGAAACATAGTTTATGCATTACCTGGCTATACTTTTTTTAATTGGTCGTGTTTACAGTTCCAACCGAATGTGACAGGGAGCACCTTTTCGCTGTCCCAGGATTGTGTCGGATGGATGACAACTGCTATTTGGATGGCACTGTTTCCTCTCCTTATATGCCTCATCATTTTATACTTCGGCTTGTATATGATCCTCAACCTCTCGAATAATGATCGTTTCGATGATCCAAAAGGCAAACAGCTGGTCATCAATGCTGGAGAGTAATTCAACAGTGTTGAGTGGGTCTGCACAGTGGTGGAGAAGAGATTTTAGCTCATTATATCTCGACTTACAATAGAAGCAGCTTCAAGGCTGTTGGAAATCACTGTATCTGTAGGTTTCTTTCAAACTGTGGCAAATTAAGTTGTAGCAAGATGGCATGTTGGTATTCATCATGGAGAGGATGTTGGTAGAAAGATATTAAATAGTCCTTGTGTAAGCATAGTCAGGGCATGGGGAAAGGAAAACAAGCCTATTTCTGCACGATTATGCAGTAGCAATGCCTAAATTCTAATGATACATTGTTATGTATCCTTCTATATTTTGCTTGGTTAAGTTCCTTTGTTGTCACCTTACATTTTACTCCAAGCAACAGTCACTGGTTTTTTTTCAAGGTTTTTTTTTTTTTTTTTTGAAGAAAGTGTTAAATAGTTTACAATCAGAACAGTAAAATATTGATTTGTGTTGCATGAGGGATGGCCTTTTGTGTGTGTGGGGGGGGGGAATCCATGTGTTGGGGTGGGTGGGGGGTTAGGTGGCATTGCTGTTAGGTTGGTAGGTTTTTTTAATCAAGAGCCCTGTATTTATCTGGATAATTTGTACTGCATTGGAAGTGCTGAACGAGTAAAAAAAAAAAAGCAGCCTTATGTCAAGCATCAGATGGTTGTTGGACTCAAAGCAACTGTGAATTCTGTTGTATTCTGATGTAGGCTACAATTCATCAGTTTGGGAGAAACCGTTGCATGCAGAGAAGTTACAAAATTTGTTATTTCAGTTGAATGAATGTCATTTCTTTTGGATCAGAAATATGACATCAGAAAAGTAACCATTAGGTTCTGTTGGTTTCATTTGTCATTTCAAAAAAGGAATATGACATGTCTTTAACTTTTATTTAACCTTTGCGGTAACTCAAGTTTCGTGACATGTTTCTGCTTTAGATGACGTGGGGAGATCAGTACAATAAATGTTGTACAAGCAGAACGTGTTCTATATTCTGTCCTCAAATGAAAGGAAAAAGTTTGTAAGCTTGTACGCATTCTAAAATATTAAGCGTGTGATGTTCATGATCATTTTGGTACACTTAAAAATTGCTATGCCTAAACAAAAACTTGCTGCCAAACTTGGGGAAGACAGAAAGTACTGAAACTATTACCTTGTCTAATTACTAAAGTTACAGAATATATCATTCGATGTTCTTAACAGATCTTTTAGTTTCATGATTGGTGTAACATTGTCCACACAAACTTGCATGCATCCGCAGTATGCATCAAAGTAATAATACCAGTAACAATCGTGTACTTTTTCATCATAATTACATTTAGAAACCTATTTTAATATGGTAAATATAATTACACAAAATATCAACAAAATTCAGAATTCTCTTGCCGTAAATACTGAATTGTTACAAGCATTGCAATCTACCCTAAAGCAAAATTGATTTCAATGCTAATCCGCATCAGTATCAACTAACATCTTAAAATTACTAGGCTGTTAGAAACTTGAGGGACAGACGATCTTATACCTTTGACAACCGATTACATGTGTCTGCTACTAATATGTTCTTCTGAGGAATTTTGCATTTTGAAGTAAGCTTAATTTGTACTGCAAGTGTTTCATTCGGCAAGATGGGGTGCAAAGGCGCGCACAAATGGATTCTGCTTGTCTTGACCCAGAATGAAGTCGACCCAGCCCCCAACGTATTCCTGGTAGCTCAGTCGCCCATCCTTGTCAATGTCCATCAAGGTGAAGGCTGTTTGGACCAGCTCTGGTTGGTCGTATCCAAAGCATCTCATTGCTACCTGCATCTCAGGCAGGGTGATGTACGAGTCCTTGTCGTGGTCAAAAACCTGTCAAATCAGTTGAGTTACGATAAGAAACTCAGCTACTTAATGCTTCACATAACTTTGTTCCAAGATGTCCATTTTGTCAGTTCTGATAGACGGCAGTGGCCAAAAGCCACTTGTTTTTCTACCTGCAACATCTTTAATCTGGGGAAATTTTCACATGAACTGACGATGTCTAATATATTTTTTTTAATGATTCTACATAAACTTTCATCCTTCATACAACGGTTCCATTAACTAAATTTAGCTGTAGACAATTCCAATAGTTTAACATTTCTACTGTAGAGACAACTGAATTACAAGTGGCGATAAGATAAACAAGATTCTAATTTATTCCGACATCTGCTGAAAGCAATAGGTTAAAAAAAATGACTGTGAAATCCTCTGGCTATAAAAGAACATTTACAGGCAGTGTGTGCAGTTTATCAGTTCCAAGAGAAACGAAGGTAAACTTTGAGAACAGCTGAGCCAAGTAACGACAAAGACAAGTCGACGTTTCGGGTCATTAACCCTTCATCGGGACAAGAAGGATACAGACAAAACGCAAAGAAAGACAGAATTACATATACCTAGTGAATAATTATCTAGCTTGGGTGGAGAAATATTGCCGAGAGATAATAGGGTGACTGCGGTTTAGTATTTACCTCGAAAAAAGTGCCAACCATTTTCTCCAGACTGTCTTTGGCAAGTTCAGGATGGGCTGAAATGAGCTGTCCGTAGGCTTGAGTGAAGTCCTCCTCTGTGATTTTCGTACCTGACTTGATTGTGTCCACCATGTTGACCACCAGCGGCATCTTCTGCTTCATGTCCTCAATAGTCTCTTTTTCTTTGTCCATGTCCATCACAATGGTCCAGCCGTCCACGAGCCAGTCTTGAATCTCCTTGCTTTTCTCTCCTGTTAGCTGATACTCCTTTTATTTGAAAAAAAGACGAGGAGACAATTATGTATACCTTTAATTAACCCTTTAAAATGTGTAACCATGGTTTTTATGCAGTGTTTTATGTACAAGGTTTCCTTTTCATGTGTCGAATACTGTTCCATAAATCAAGATGTTTTATTCTCATTTAGTCACACTCTCTGTCACTCAGGAAAATAGAACGAGTACGTTTGCCCATGCATCCCAGACGTTCAGATGCGTACGTGCATATTTACCGTAACGAGGATTTACAGACTATACACACTCGTTATTCGCTCAGCGTCTTACGTTATACCTTGACAAAGCGGTCAGCGATGGACATGAAGTCTTCTCTGCACATGCAGCCATCTCTGCCCACGTCAATCATCTTGAACCACACCCTGATCTTGCCCTCCGTGAACAGTGTGAATTGAATGTCTGCCACTTTCGTTGTGGCCATGACGACTCACACAAAAGGCAAAAAAATATATATATAACCACTCAACACTGAAGTTTTTAGACTCCAGGAACCACTTTTTTTTTATAAAGACAACAGTTGATCGGTTGTGGGGTTACGTTTTGTGGCACTGGTCGTTAACGAAGGGAAATAATTAAGGATGATGTCCGAGAAAAGATTGTTCAACTGACTGCAAACTACCACGGAGTATTAGTGTCTGCAACGTTCAGTGCCGGTTACGAGAAGGTTGTGAACAACTGCTGCCGAGTCCAAGGATTTTAAAGGTGCTTAACTTCACGGAGGATTAATTGTTCCCCACGCCCACCCCAACCACCACCACGTACCGGTCTTCTCAGATTTCCCCCTCCTTCCTCCCATCGCATCTCATTTGCTCCATCCCTTCTTAACCCCCTTCCTCACCCCACCCTCCACCAAACAGCAGAGGCATATATCGTTGTCTACTACCACTCTTCTTCACGCGCGTAAGTACGTGCCTCTTCTTTGATATACACTTTATATTTTTAAAAAACGTGTGCGTGCGGAACAGCGTTGGAAACGTAAATACGGACCGTCAGCTTCGTCTAATCGCTGATCCGCGATCACGTGAACACGCAACTGGTACAGATCAGCGCTGCGGTGCACGTCATGCAAACACTCCACGTTCACGCACCTGCAGCTGCTTTCATGCAATGATCGAATATGTCGACATCACACCGTGCGACGTACTAGTGAAAAAAACGAGAGATCGAGGGGGAGAGAGAGCTCCGCTTGCCAGCGTTCCGTCCTGTGGACAGCACGCTATTGGCTTAATTTTGCAGCAAAGAGGATTTTCCTCAAAGCTCATTTCTTTTGATCGAACAGTCCTAGCAGCATCCGCCACATGCACGCACACCAAAGCGTTTGCACACGCATAATTATGTACCCACAATTATGCACACACGTTTGTAGTCGTACACACCAACACACAAAATACATGAGCGGCCACGCACGCTGGCACACTGGGTTGTGTCTACATTGAGTGTATACATGTGTACGCAGATATACATGCATTCATTTCCACTCTGACCATGCAGTTAAATGGAGTGGGCATAATTTCTTTCGATATACCCACAGCTTCTAGATCAAGATCAGAAAGGCGCGCTCACGGCAAACAGTCTATGTGACGGATTATAAATTGCCTTTATTTTGGATAAACATGATCTAGACTCCTTTTTCTTTCCTTAGACTATATTCACAAAACTGGATGATAAAAAATGCTCAAAATGTTTGTTTGTTTTTTGCCCTATAGGAAATGCTTCGGCCTCTCAAAGAAATTCTGAAAAGTTCCAGTCGTAATAAGTTAACAACTTTAGTTTCTCGTACGCTCAACCTATATAGGTACCATGCACACCTCCGTTGCGTGGGATCCATATGTCATAGACCTGCCTATATAAGTTGTGACAACCAGTGTGAAACCTTTAGAAAAGCTCTGTCTTGCATGAGCGTTCGTAGCTGCTTTTCCGGTCATAATTAAAGTGTGATCCCGCTCGCCCCGGATGTTTTACGTGCACCTTTACGAATGAACATCATGGGATTGCCTTGTGTTCTATCATCGGCTTCTGTTTTTGTTGTCGTACGTCTCGGGCGACATACGTGTAAGTACTCATTTTTTCCTGTTTGATAAGCAATTTTGTGTATATATATATATATAAGCTTTGGTCGTAAAAATTACGTCCCGATCGCATTAAATCATCATGTTTTCTCTCCCTCCTCCCACCCAGTCATCTCGTTTGCTATGTCCTGAGGGGAAAGAACTGCAAGAAACAGAAAATACCGAATAAAAATAAAAAACGGCAGTGTATACTACCATGATAAGATAGAGGCATACATAGTACAATTTAACATGTAGCATATGGGGAGAGAAAGGGAGAGATAAATGTATTGGAGTAAGGATACAATTTTATTTATTTTTTTTAAAACAAATGACGCCCCAGCCACATAGACGCACGCGACGAGATTGGTCTGAGTCTCTAAATGGCTCAACTTTGAATGCTTGGTAGCTTTAGCGAACAACGTATTTGTGGATTTGTGGATTGTCGAGAAACATGTATGTACATCGCTGGTATCGTCCTCATCAAAGGGTTAAGATCGAACGATGTGGCTTAGCATTTTGGTAGATGTCAAGATGATATAAATCTACAAGTTGCGTTCTAGTGTACCATAATAGAAGAAATCGTTCACTCGACTGTGACATTAGGGACTTTAAAAAATAGGAAAAGGGGATTGTTAGCATTTGACTCCCAACTCTGAACTCGGTTGTCGGTGCATGTTTACCCATGCATACATAAATCGTAAACAACGTCATATTGGCTTTAGTAGCGAATGACACTGGCCAGCATAAGACAAGAAAAACTGCTGTACTTGGGCTTATCGTCAGTTTGTGCTTGATGTGTTTTCACTTTGACAGCGATGTTGTAAGGGACGAACGCAGCTTACATAAACTAAAGCGGCATCGATTTTGTGGTAATACCTTAAGCCGCATCTCTAGTTCTAGATTGAGGAAAACAAATATATCTTGATGCCCTGCTGCAACACATAAAATCCGAAATGGCATTGATGACTTCAGCATCTCGCAGCAAACTCCAATACAACATATATAAGTACTCCAGTTACTCCTACAATTACGCACCAGAGTAAGTATGTAACCATTTAAGATTGCACAGAAAGGTTATGGGAAAAGTCGTTAAATTATTGTCATGGAGTATAATGTTGCTTAAACAGTGCATTAAGTCTATGGCTTTAGTAATTGTGTTCTGTAATAATTTGGTGTTTAAAATATAGCTGTTACAGTGCTTGCAAAAAGTTGCTATATTTTTATCATAATCTTAATTAGTATTAATTTTATTCTTAGAAATATCTTAGTGAACAACCCAAGCGACCAGCTATCGCGATGGTCTTCAGACTCAAACAACCCTCCTCAGGTAAATCAGTTATATCAAGATATTAAAATACGACACAGGGTAGATTGTTACTTATTTACTGTTTTGTTTTTTGACAGTTTGTTTTAATTTTAGAAACACAAAGGTAGTTTTTTATAAGTCAGGAAAGTACAAAAACTACAAACATTCTAGCAAAAGAATGATGTTGAACATTCTAGAACTTTTCCTTTACAAAACGCTGAAGCACATGCAGTAACCTGAACCTTCAAGAAGATTCTAGAACAGTTATGTCAGCTGCCATGTCTGGTGAGAATGTGATTACATCAGCCTTCATGACATCAAACACTAGCACCAGTTCACATGGACTGCTAATGCAGACAAATGTAGTTCATAACATATTTCTTGAAAAGTTTTACGACTGTTGCATCGCATGAGGATGGAATATTGTAGATTC
This sequence comes from Lanistes nyassanus, assembly GCA_004794575.1. Taxonomy (NCBI): domain Eukaryota; kingdom Metazoa; phylum Mollusca; class Gastropoda; order Architaenioglossa; family Ampullariidae; genus Lanistes; species Lanistes nyassanus. The sequence continues at coordinate 3,387 of SMGT01001926.1, read as the reverse complement.
TGTGTGTTGTATTATTGGTTAGCACTTTCATTCACTGTCACTACGGTTAGTACTGATGTGGACTTCTGAATTGTGTTGCCAGTTTTTGATCCTCAAACTGCATCGGCCAGCCATAGTGGACAGCATAACTTTCGGAAAGTATGAAAATATACATGTCTGCAATCTGAAGAAATTCAAGGTTTTTGGAGGGTTAACTGAAGACCACATGATAGAACTTTTGGACAGGTATCAGTATGGTTTCCATTTATCTTGTTTGGAGCTTGTCAGGTTTAGAAAGTATTGAGTAGGAGGAGATTCCTTGTAGAAGACCTAAGTTAATACTATGTTTAATAGTGTTTCACTTTTATGCCATCTGTGTAGTCAGACTCTTTCTATATCTTAGCATTTTATATACATGTATATATAGTAGCAACAACAGGTACAGAAAATTGAGATCAAATTGATCTGCACATTCTATATTGCATTGAAAGCCATTGGTTAGAATGGTAAGATAAAGGAAAAATAAATGAAATATGTCAGAATGATTTTTTCGTAATTTTTATATTATTATTGAAGGGGATTTTGTGTTAACATGAGAGAAAACTTTTCAGTGGACTCAAGAATGATCACATTCCTGAGACATTTGCTCTTCGGAATGAAATTGATGGCAACAATTTTCCTTGTCGCTTTATAAAAATTGGTGAGTTTAAGTGTTGTTTGGCCTTGTTTTCATCTTTTAATCTTGCTTAAGAGAAAATGGCTTTCACAAATAAATATCATGAAGACAAATCAAGTTCTCATGATGTTGGGAAGGAGAATTACAAATAAAATTTGTTAGCATAAAACAATAATAATCCTTATAAATGTTGATATCAAATTTTAAACTAGAGAAAGATGTCAGACTTCTGGAACATTAATTGCGTACTGTTCAATTGCTTCATCTGCTTATATTCTTTTTGTTACTGACAAAAACTAACAACAATTGTTATCATTCAGTGCCTCTTCAAGCCTGGGGCCCCAGCTTCAACTTTAGCATCTGGTATGTAGAGCTTCATGGAGACGATGACTGGAACATTGTCAAACCTTGCATGAACTGGTACAACACAGTAAGTTTAACCTACTTGGTTCTGAGTTTTGGATGTGACATCTAGCAAGACTATCTCTAAAAACACCGAATGCTCTTGCAGCTACTGGAAATGTTTGCTTGCGTTTCTTGTCAAAGGGGATTACCTCTAAAAGAAGATGAGGGAGGGATGGGATAACTTTGTTTTAAAAAAAAGCATTAAAACTAGTAGAAGTTTGATATTTGCTATTATAAAGACTTATTTGAACCCCTAGGGATGACTGTCATTGAAAAAACTGCATATGACAGCACAGAGATTGCATTCCATCACACCAATGCTACCTATTGCTCCATCTACTCAGTTTCATGCAGGTGTAGAAAATATGACTGTATTTGTATGCTTCTTGTTTTTAAGGGTTTTTTTTTTGTTTGTTTGTTTTTTGAGTTTGCATTATGTCTTTTTGCTTTTTAGACATTTTCTACTTCTGTTTCTTTTCACAGTATCGAGAAAGGGAAGCTATTCGATTATGCCTGAAGCACTTTCGACAGCGCCATTATATTGAAGCATTTGAGGCCCTTAAAAAGAAAACAAAAGTTTCGTTGGAGCATCCAGTACTTACAGAGCTGCATGATTTATTGGTGACTATCCACTGATTTTGTGGGAGAAATTTGTAAAGAGTCAGTTTGACAAGATATTATTATAAAAATGCCTGCCTTTTTGTACTGTAAGTGTGAAAGCAAAGTTACATTTTAGGAGCTTGTTTGACAAAAATTACTCCAAACGTAGTTGCAAAAATTTGATATAAAAATGACCTAGCTCTGATCTTGTGTTTGTTTCAATAATTGTTTTATCTGATTTTTGTGTTTCCAGGTAATAAATGGAGACTTTGAAGGATGTGAGAAAGTTGTCTCGAGAGTGTGTGAAGGTAGGACCAAAAAAAAAGCCCCAGTGAAAATCAAATATGACGAAAATTTCATCATTGTAGTCATAGACCCTATCTGCAACTGACATGGCAAGAGAAAATGAAACAAGAAGTATGAAAATGAGAAAGGTGACTATTAGTATTACTGCATATTTTATTGAGATTACCATGAATGCAAATCAACAATGAGTCCTTCTTCAGATTTCACAACTCTGCTTTCAGTTTAATATAATGTGTGATGTAACTGTGTTTTACTTGTACAGAGGGTTTGTTTGATCAGTACATCAGTCAGCAAGATTACAGGCCTAAGTGGACACCCATCGAGCCAGTCTCATCAAGCAGTAAGCTGGTTTTCAGTCTCATCATCTCTAACATTTCAAAAATGCACCATTTTGATAGGTATACATTGACAGCAATTTTTCAGTTTAATTTCCTTATATTAGTCATTGCCTTTTTTGTAGAGGCAGGGGCATGTGGAGAACAACCATCTTCGCCAATTTTTTTAGCTGAATCGGATTTGTTAGCATTTCTTAGGATCAGAGAGAAGACCACATGATCATTTATAGCTTATGATTAATTATTTTCTAAATATTTAATTTGCTGCTTTGAAATAGAGCAGTGAGGTATAAAAAGTTAATACCAACAACAACAGCAGCAACAACAAAATGTTTATTTCCTGAAATATGTGTAGTTAAATTCTCTAAAAGAGTGCAAAGTCTTCTGCGCCCACCCCACAACCACCTTCCTCTGGCAGTCTGCATGTTTAGCCAACTGCCCTTGTCATCATGTCATGCTGTCATTTCAGGCACAGATGGCTATGCAGACAATCGTCCAGGAATGAGAGGGGGTCACCAGATGTGTATTGATGTATATACTGGTAGGTGTCATCAATATTTTAAAAACTATCTGTGATGACGTAGCCCTTAGTTTCTTGTCACAATACTGTACCATGACCCAAAGTGCTAAATTCTCATTTGGCGATCCCTAAATCGCACCCTAAAAACAAAACCCACCCAGGCAACCCTGGTAAGACCCCTCCGCGCATGCGCACACGCTGAGCTCCCCGTGCGCACAGCTCACTGACAGGTTAAGCTGACTTTCTCTTGAGCGCTGCTGCCGACCGGTCATGCCTTGTGAGCTCCCGCTCACCGCCTGCCCGTCCGCTTCAGCGTTTGGCTTTGCCAGTGATCCCTACAATCATACCTCTGCGGCCAGCTACGACGTTGCTTTAGGGAAGTGCTATTTATATTTAATTTTCCCTTCTGTCTGCTTTGTCTTACGCTTACTTTGACGTTGGTAAAATTTTACCGTTTTGCGCTCTTTGCTTGTCGTACCGGCTAGCGGCCTAATAGGGGTACACGTTGCTGGGATTTCACCTTCCGTGTCCTACCCCCTTATACTCACGCTGCTTGCAACTACCTT